>JAVTVY010026858.1:0-117170 GCA_036873755.1 Hanleya hanleyi | reverse complement strand
CAATGCTTCAACGCCCTGGTGAAATAGCTCAGAAGCTCCGATTTTCCATGGAATTGTCACTCATTCTTCGAAATTCAGTGACGTCCGTCGTTACGCCTTAACAGACCGGAGACAGTACAACAACAACAACAAGGATGAGACATGAGAGAACAACAACAACAAGAAGTTTTTTCATATAGTTTATTCTCCCCAATGTTACATCATACCCACGCTGGGGGAGCCGCGTTAGGTATATTTACAATTCAAGAAGACTCTTGTCCAATCAGAGGCCACCATTTGCATCTGTCATATTCGTTCCTGTCCGTTAGATGTATTCTTGACCAATCAGAAGTCTCCATTTCAGAAAGTTCCATCTTCGGCCATGTTCGCTTTGAACCGTTTATTCTAATCATCGTCGGGCAGCCCAGGATACCGTTGAGGCAACATATCCTCAGATAGTTGTTTGTGCATTCTGAGTATCTATCACTGCATGGGTGAATACATTCAACCGATGGGAATATTCCGTAGTTTGGTCACGAAGAACGTAACATTGGTCACACTCTCCACTGTCCACTTGGTGTTGGGGCGTTGTTGTTGGGCCCATTCCAAGGGATCCACGGTGTCCGGTTTCTCCAGCATCGTCTCTAGCGACACTCGGTTAATGATGGTAAACGGTTGGTCAAATACCCGGATGTTACTGCTCGGGTAAAAATATCGGACTTGGACTGTCTCCTTATGCTGCAGCACATAACCAAACGCCAGATTCAATCTGAAGGCCGTAGTTTGGTCGTTGAAGATGGCTTCCACGTAGCTACGTAGACGGGCGAGGTAGGTCAGTCGGAAATTGTAGATATCTTGAATAGGGCGATGACGGTTGAAACATTGCCGTATCATGGGCCAATGGCGCCGATAGATGTCACTCACTGGATGGGCGTCCTGTAACAGATCGCTGGGAACATCCACTGCATCTTCCAGAAAATGTTCGATGTCGTCAGGCGTAGAATAGAATAGAATAGAATAGAATAGAATAGAATAGAATAGAATAGTTTATTCAGCTGATCACAGCGCCCTCTAGAGGCATACAATCACAGTCTCCCCCCCGTATAACCGTATGACTCGAAACCGTAACGCTGGGGTCCGGCTGGATATCCAGGCCCTCCTGGACTGTGGGTATAGGCGGGCTCTCCGTGATCGCATCACCAGTGGCGTTCGTCTCCCCGGGCTCATCTTCGTTAGGTCTGACCCTCATGGGTGCCTCTTTAGTGGAAAGTTGTCGCTCATACCGTGGTGATGGACTATGAATCAAACGTTGGTGCTGTCTTAACTGACTGGGTCGTTTGAAGAGTTGACCACAAGCGTTACATTGTTCCGTCGCGCCCTCGTGGAATGAGCGTTCGTGGCGCAGTAAATGATCCTCCCGATTGAATGACCGTGCGCAGGTTGTACAAGTATACCGAGCATCGTTGTGGGTGGAGGCCTCGTGGCGTCGTAAATTATCTAGACGAGTAAATAGCTTCTGGCAAGTTGTGCAAGTGAACATCTTGGTGGTTGACAGGGTGTCTGATGAAACGGGTTTTCCCGTGTAAACCCGGATGGATCTCCGTGTCTCTTCGGTGACCTCCGTGACATCTTCGGTCACCTCCGTGTCTCTTCGGTCACCTCCGTAACTACCCGGCTGTTCCCGTGTAAACCCGGATGGATCTCCGTGTCTCTTCGGTGACCTCCGTGACATCTTCGGTCACCTCCGTGTCTCTTCGGTCACCTCCGTAACGTCAACGATCAGCATGTAGACATATAGAGTATGTACGGCATGTTATGGTATTCATCAGTGCATGAGTGACGCATTCAGCCGATGGGGTGGTCGGTCAGCTTGGTAACGAAAAACGTGGCATTGGTCACCCTCTCTACGACCCATTGTGTGTTGGGGCGTTGTTGTTGGGCCCATTCCAAGGGATCCACGGTGTCCAGTTTCTCCAGCATCGCCTCTAGCGACGCCCGGTTAATGATGGTAAACGGTTGGTCAAATACCCGGATGTTACTGCTCGGGTAAAAATATCGGGCTTGGTCTGTGTCCTTATGCACATAACCAAACGCCAGATTCAACTTGAAGGCCGTAGTTTGATCGTTCAAGATGGCTTCCACGTAGCTGCGTAGATGGGCGAGGTCGGTCAGTCGGAAATTGTAGATATCTTGAATAGGGCGATGACGGCAGAAACAGTGCCGGATCATGGGCCAATGGCGCCGATAGATGTCACTCACTGGATGGTCTTCGTGTAACAGATCGCTGGGAACATTTATGGGTTCGTCCACGAAGTGTACTTTGCCTTCCACGTCGTACAAAATCTGGCCCAAGGTCTTGTCGTCGGAATTTGACTGTTGAATTAGGGCGACATCATCATCGGCCCTCGTGCGATGGGTGGGAGTTCCCCTGTTTCGATATTGATGCCTACGGGCTCTTCTACCTGCAAACGTGGCTGCGGAACAGGGTGTCGTGTGCGTTGGTGTCGCAGCAACTGACTGGTCAGTTTGAAAAGCCGACCACATTCTTCGCATGGACGCTTGTGTACTTCATGGCGTGCACGTGTGTGGCGCTGTAAATGATCCGGGCGCTGAAACGACAGTGTACATATTGTACAGCTATACCGGGCGGTTCCTTCGTGCTTGGTAGCCTCATGGCGGCGCAAGTCGTGCAGACGAGTGAATGATTTCGAGCACGTAGTACAAGTTAACATCTTGGTGGTTGACAGAGTGTCTGATGAAACGGCCAGGCCGCTTCCCTTTTATAGCACGCTAGCTGGTATCATGTTCGGGCACCTCCGTGTCTCTTCGGTGATTTCCGTGACATCTTCGGTGACCTCCGTGTCTCTTCGGGCACCTCCGTGACATCTTCGGTGACCTCCGTGACATCTTCGGGCACCTCCGTGTCTCTTCGGCCACCTCGGTGTCTTTTCGGGAAGTGACCGAAGAGACTCGGAAGTGAACGACATTGTGGAAAAAACCCCACAGACAGGTCAGTACATGTGCTATCATGTTCACACTCCGTCACCGAAAAGACACGGACTGAAGATGGCGGACCTCACCCGGTGGTGGTGGTGGTGGTGGGAGATCCCGTGTGGCAGAGCTCTTGGATCGGAGCTCTTGGAGCTCAAAGCGTGTGGAGCTCAGAGCTCGGAAGTGACATTTGCATATGACCTCTGTGAGGTCACTTCCGCTTCCGTTCACGTGACCAGAACTGACCTTTGACCCCGGCGCGCAATTTTATCCGGTATTGTTAGCGCGCGCCGGGGTCAAAGGTCAGTTCCGGTCACGTGAACGGAAGCGGAAGTGACCTCACAGAGGTCATATGCAAATGTCACTTCCGAAATGTCGTCGGAATTTGACCGAAGAGACACGGAGGTGATCGAAGATGTCACGGAGGTCACCGAAGAGACACGGAGATCCATCCGGGTTTACACGGGAACAGCCGGGTAGTTACGGAGGTGCCCGAAGAGACACGGAGGTTACCGAAGATGTCACGGCTCGGCCCTCGACTTGGGGATAATTGAACTAAGTGTGCTAAAAAGCGATCTGTTACAGGACGCCCATCCAGTGAATGACATCTATCGGCGCCATTGGTCCATGATACGGCACGGTTTCCACCGTCATCGCCCTATTCAAGATATCTACAATTTCCGACTGACCGACCTCGCCCGTCTACGTAGCTACGTGGAAGCCATCTTCAACGACCAAACTACGGCCTTCAGATTGAATCTGGCGTTTGGTTATGTGCTACAGCATAAGGAGACAGTCCAAGTCCGATACTTTTACCCGAGCGGGAACATCCAGGTATTTGACCAACCGTTTACCATCATTAACCGAGTGTCGCTAGAGACGATGCTGGAGAAACTGGACACCGTGGATCCCTTGGAATGGGCCCAACAACAACGCCCCAACATCAAGTGGACAGTGGAGAGTGTGACCAATGTTACGTTCTTCGTGACCAAACTACGGAATATTCCCATCGGGTGAATGTATTCACCCATGCACTGATAGATACTCAGAATGCACAAACAACTATCTGAGGATATGTTGCCTCAACGGTATCCTGGGCTGCCCGACGATGATTAGAATAAACGGTTCAAAGCGAGCATGGCCGAAGATGGAAATTTCTGAAATGGAGACTTCTGATTGGACAAGAATACATCTAACAGACAGGAACGAATATGACAGATGCAAATGGTGGCCTCTGATTGGACAAGAGTCTTCTTGAATTGTAAATATACCCAACGCGGCTCCCCCAACGTGGGTATGATGTAACATTGGGGAGAATAAACTATATGAAAAAACTTCTTGTTGTTGTTGTTCTCTCATTACAAGCGTCTAGTCCGTCATTCATAATCCAGCCGTCGTCCATTAGAGAATATCCGCGTCCATAATCCAAAGATTATGGATGTCTCATCCTTGTTGTTGTTGTTGTACTGTCTCCGGTCTGTTAAGGCGTAACGACGGACGTCACTGCATTTCGAAGAATGAGTGACAATTCCATGGAAAATCAGAGCTTCTGAGCTATTCCACCAGGGCGTTGAAGCATTGAGCTTGGTGTTGGCGGGCGTTGGTACAAGATGACACCTCACACGACGCATT
This sequence comes from Hanleya hanleyi, assembly GCA_036873755.1. Classification (NCBI taxonomy): domain Eukaryota; kingdom Metazoa; phylum Mollusca; class Polyplacophora; order Lepidopleurida; family Hanleyidae; genus Hanleya; species Hanleya hanleyi. The sequence goes on along the minus strand of JAVTVY010026858.1, from coordinate 112,568 downwards.
CGGACCAAGGATGGTCCATCTCTACACCAAATACCTTCCTTCACTGCCCCAAAATACCCGCTTTCGCTACTACTCGTATTGATGACGTCACCGATGACGTCACAGATGCTGCGGACATGCCTCAAATCGGGGTGTACACCCCGAGAGCTACAACATGACACCTCCCACGACGCATTCGGACCAAGGATGGTCCCGCTCTACCCCAAATATTATCCTTCAATGCCCTAAAATGTCCACTTTCGCTACTACTCGTACTGATGACGTCACCGATGACGTCACAGGTCACGTGGGCAGCCCCCAAATCGGGGTCTACACCCCGACAGCTTCGTGACCAAACTACGGAATATTCCCATCGGGTGAATGTATTCACCCGGTGAATGTATTCACCCATGCACTGATAGATACTCAGAATGCACGAACAACTATCTGAGGATATGTTGCCTCAACGGTATCCTGGGCTGCCCGACGATGATTAGAATAAACGGTTCAAAGCGAACATGGCCGAAGATGGAACTTTCTGAAATGGAGACTTCTGATTGGACAAGAATACATCTAACGGACAGGAACGAATATGACATGCAAATGGTGGCCTCTGATTGGACAAGAGTCTTCTTGAATTGTAAATATACCCAACGCGGCTCCCCCAGTGTGGGTATGATGTAACATTGGAGAGAATAAACTATATGTGACAATTCCATGGAAAATCAGAGCTTCTCAGCTATTTCACCAGGGCGTTGAAGCATTGAGCTTGGTGTTGGCGGGCGTTGCTACAAGATGACACCTCACACGACGCATTCGGACCAAGGATGGTCCATCTCTACACCAAATACCTTCCTTCATTGCCCCAAAATACCCGCTTTCGCTACTACTCGTACTGATGACGTCACCGATGACGTCACAGATGCTGCGGACATGCCTCAAATCGGGCTGTACACCCCGAGAGCTACAACATGACACCTCCCACGACGCATTCGGACCAAGGATGGTCCCGCTCTACCCCAAATATTATCCTTCAGTGCCTTAAAACGTCCACTTTCGCTACTACTCGTACTGATGACGTCACCGATGACGTTACAGGTCACGTGGGCAGCCCCCAAATCGGGGTCTACACCCCGAGAGCTACAAAATGACACCTCCTAGGACGCATTCGGACCAAGGATGGTCCATCTCGACACCAAATACCTTCCTGCACTGCCCCAAAATGGCCACTTTACTTACTACAACCAACTGCGCATGCGTAGATTGACGCGACTTGCATTTAAAAACACGCCATTCTGACTCTACCCCACACAAGCTTCACGTTGACACCCTTCCACGACCCATTCGGACCCATAGCGGTCCATCTCTACCCCAAACACACACCCACATACCACCCAAAAGGCCTGCTTTCTATACTACGGCCAGACTGCGCATGCGCAGACTATTGAACACGGACGAACCATTAGTCTAGTCGGATGTTCCTCCACGAGAGCTTCAAAATAAGACCTCATACGACACCATAGGACCATTAGGGACTCACCTAGACCCCAAAACGTCCACCCGGTATGGACCTATACCCCATAGCCATGCAGTATAGGCCTATGGGCCTACCCAGACCTCCGTGACTTTTTCCAAAAATTTCACCGCTTACCTCCGGGACCCCTGCCATCGTGTTCTAAATGAGAAGACGAGAAAAACAAGACCAAACAACCCATATCACAATGAACGTGTGTGAATTTCCCAGGTTGGACCTATACCCTCCATATAGCCAGTATGGGTCTATATGGGCTGTATGGTACTTTTCCAAAAATTTCACCGTTTCGCTCCAGGACCCTTCCCATCGTGTTCTAAATGACGAGACGTGAAAAACAAGACCAAACAACCCATATCACAATGAACGTGTGTGAATTTCCCAGGTTGAACCTATACCCCCATATAGCCAGTATGGAGCTATATGGGCTATATGGCACTTTTCCAAAAATTTCACTGTTTCGCTCCGGGACCCTTCCCATCGTGTTTTAAATGACGAGACGTGAAAAACGAGACCAAACAACCCATATCACAATCAACGTGTGTGAATTTTTCAGGTTGGACCTATACCCCCCATAGCCAGCCTATAGGCCTATATACAGACCTCGGTGACTTTTTCCAAAAATTTCACCGCTTCGCTCCACAACCCATAGTAACACCCACAAAAAAATTGACCACCCCTCCCCACCATATAGCCAGTATGAGCCTATATACAGACCTCGGTGACTTTTCCCAAAAATTTCACCGATTCGCTCCGGGACCCTTCCCATTGTCATTTTCTTGGCGAGACGAGAAAAACGAGACCCTACAAGCCATAGTAGCCCACGAAAAAAATTGACCATCCCCATACCCCATACAGGCATTTTCCCTTATATTGTATAATACAGACCCCTATTGTAGGGGTAAAGTCCGTGTTCCGCTTTTTATAGTTTCGGGAAAAAATCCTAATTTTACATGCACCCACCCCATTGACTTGATAGGCAGGCCCCGATAAGCCCGGGGATCGATATTAGCCCTTTTGGCTAGAGTTGATAGGTGTTTTCTCCTATTTTAGGGGTAAAGTCCGTATTCCGCTTTTTATAGTTTCGGGAAAAAATCCTAATTTTACACGCACCCACCCCATTGACTTGATAGGCAGGCCCCGATAAGCCCGGGGACCGATATTAGCCCTTTTCACTAGGGTTGATAAGTGTTTTCCCCTATTTTAGGGGTAAAGTCCGTGTTCCGCTTTTTATAGTTTCGGGAAAAAATCCTAATTTTACATGCACCCACCCATGACTGGGTGCACCCACCGATGACTTCACGAATGCTTCACTTTGATGCCTCACTCGACCCAATCGGACCATGCAGCGTATTTGAAGTCTGGGGACTACTTTTTCTCCGCGGAAGCTTTTTCCCGCGACCGCATCACCGCCAGACCGCATCACCGCGGAAGAATACATGCCCAGGGGCCCTTTGCCGGAACTATAGTGACCCGGAGTTACCTCCCCCTTGATTGGAACTCTTCTGTGCTGGAGGTAGTTTTTGGTCTCTTGAGCTGGTGGCGCCCCCTGGCGGAACTCCCCGTCATCTCCCCAAGAGTTATCTCCCCCGGCAAAATAAGAGTCGAAATCAGTAGACCCTACTACTATGGTCGATCATTTGACCCTTTACTAACATGACTGCCCATTCGACCCTTCCCTAAACATGACTGAAATTTAGACCCTTCGATCCTTAACATGGCCGGTCATTCGACCCTTCGTTCCGTAACATGGCCGACCAGTCAGATACCTAAACTGCCGACCATTTGATCCTTCCCAAAAATGGACGGCCATTTGACTCTTTGATCATTCGTTCCCTAGCATGGCCGACCATTTGATCCTTCCCTAAACTTCCGAGCATTTGACCCTTGCCTAACATGGATGACCATTTGACCCTTCGTTCCCTAACATGGCTGATCATTTAACCCTTCCCTATACTGCTGACCATAGAAGCGTTCCCTAACATGGATGACTATTTGATCCTTTATTCGCTAACATGGCCTACCATTCGACCCTTCGTTCCCTAACATGGCCGACCATTCGCTCTTGCCTAACAAAGTTACATGGATGACCATTTTACCCTTCGTTCCCTAACATGGCCGACCATTTGACCTTGTCTAACATGGATGACCATTTGATCCTTCCCTGAACTGCTGACCATTCGACAATTCCCTAAGATGGCCGACCATTTGACCCTTCCATAACATGGTTGACCATTTGATCCTTCGTTCGCAACATGGCCGGTCATTTGAGCCTTCTCTAAACTGCCGACCGTTTGACGCTTTGTTCCCTAACTTGGCCGACCATTCGACCCTTTTCTAACATGACCGACCAGTCGACCCTCCGTTCCCAACATAGATGACCATTTGACCCTTCGTTCCCAAACATGGCTGACCATTTGACCCTTCCCTAACATAGCCGACCATTTGACCCTTCGTTTCCTAACATATAATGTTCGAGACAAAGCGATGTTTTCTCGGTTCAGTCCTACTGTATTAGATTTGAATGTACGGAACCGATAGATATACCGAAACAACCGATAGATACTGACACAGCAAGCAGAGAGCATACATCAGTTGCCCAAAAATGGAATTCTTTTCAATCATTGAGAACGGGTTTCTTCGTAGTCGTAGAATTGTTTCATGGGGAAGTTATATTTGACCCAGACTTCAGCTAAGTTTCTCAGCAGGCGTTCTATTTCGGCTCATTGAATTGCCGTTCGCTCAGGTTGTATTTACCGGAAAAGGCGGTGGTCTGTTTTCTGTAACACACCCAGTTCTGTGGTCCCATTGTTCACCGTGTTTATTCACTTCTTTATTGATAAGAATCAATAATTCACAAGTGTGCTCTGTAGAAAATGTGATGTTAGATGTAAGGGTCATTGCGATCTCAAGGGCTATCACAGTGCTAAAACAAATCACTGTTGTCCCAAAATTCAAAATGGCGCCCACTTTGACAGCCATATTCTTCCAGCCTGCAGTCAAAATTATTGCCAGTAGGTCCTCACCCGACAGTAAGCGCATGCTACTTTGACATCTCAAATGATCACTGCGGAATGAAATTGACATAGAATAATCTTGTGTTAATATACACGACGACTTCTATATGTCTATCAAAGAAAGAATCTGTAACTGACTTTGTTATCGAGATATCACGTTCATATCCTATGTGACGGACAAACAGTTCCGTAACTACTCATTTAATGAACAGCATTAGCATGGCGAGGACTCCAACATATATTCGTGTGAATCACTGTACTGGCCTCTATTTTCCTCTAGTTTTTATGTTCGAGTTTTTCAAACTCGAGTTTGTAAATATGGTGGATCCTCTAAATTTTCCAAACCGCGCAAAGCACATTGAGAGAGGCAATTTCCATACATAGCTACGGCCATACGGATATAGCACCTTTGCCATACGTCAGTCATCTTGGACGAGAAAACTTCTTTCGGCACAGGGCTATTTTGACATATGACTGCGCGGGGAACGACCTAAAACTGACGAGATTTCCTGAAGTGTTTTGCTAATTATCCCAGAATCAATATATATTGGGCCTAATTCACCACAGCCTAGCTAAGCATGTTTTGCAAACAACAGTAGGCATAAAAGAGTTCATAATTAGTTATTAAAAAAAAGGGGTCACCTTGTTAAGAGCCAACGGTATTTATTTTTGAAAAATGAAATTGAACATGGTTTTTACTCGAAATCAAAACGTCAGGCACATCTATAGCATGGTGGGATCCAATAGAACTATATCGAGTATATTCGATAAAGAAGATTGGCCTTGTAAATGAACGTTTGTGAGATGATGTTTTTGTTTTGGGTTACATGAATAATTTGAATTCTGGCCGAGGTGTCCCGTCTGGCATAATGGGAGAGAACCCTGTTCGAGGGTCGTGAGAGAGGACGTTCGATTACAATGTACCTCGTTCCCTATTGTTCTGATATGTCAATAAATATCACAGCCAGATAAATATCCCGCAGAACGACACGTGACTACGCTGCAAAAAGGAATGAGAGACGAATTCTACGCAATTACATTTATGCTTCCACATTTCATTTGCCGTAGAGAGTCGTCAGTCGATGTTGTTTGACAGTATATTTTCTCTGTAATAAACACAGTTTTGTGTGTAAAATTGGAGAAATATATGTTTTTCTTGTTGTTACGGTAAGAGGCTGTTTCCTAGGGCAACGCCACACCTCTATCCTCTCTCTTCTTTCTGTACTATTCACCAAATCCTAAGCCTAATATTCCCAGTATACACCACGGCTTGCCCTGTATTTCCCACATTAGGTCAAAAGTGGCGAAGCTCCACACTCAATTTTTTACACGATGACACGAGACAATGTATGACAAATATGTAATATAGTTACATGATGACACGAGACAATGTTTGCCAAATATGTGATAGTTACATGATGACACGAGACAATGTTTGCCAAATATGTAACAGTTACATGACACGAGACAATGTTTGCCAAATATGTAACAGTTACATGATGACACGAGACAATGTTTGCCAAATATGTAATAGTTACATGATGACACGAGACAATGTTTGTCAAATATGTAACAGCTACATGATGACACGGGACAATGTTTGCCAAATATGTAACAGTTACATGATGACACGAGACAATGTTTGCCAAATATATAATAGTTACATGATGACACGAGACAATGTTTGCCAAATATGTAATAGTTACATAATGACACGAGACAATGTTTGCCAAATATGTAATAGTTACATGATGACACGAGACAATGTTTGCCAAATATATAATAGTTACATGATGACACGAGACAATGTTTGCCAAATATATAATAGTTACATGATGACACGAGACAATGTTTGCCAAATATGTAACAGTTACATGATGACACGAGACAATGTTTGCCAAATATGTAACAGTTACATGATGACACGAGACAATGTTTGCCAAATATGTAATAGTTACATGATGACACGAGACAATGTTTGCCAAATATGTAACAGTTACATGATGACACGAGACAATGTTTGCCAAATATTGGAAAGATGTTGCGCTCGAGGGGGTTATCCTGCCAATATTTGGCATACATTGATTGTGTCGTGTCATCGTGCAACTATTACATATGATATACCGGTACTGCAGAATGGACGGATGGGTAAAGGCGTGAAGAATGTGGATGATATTGGTATAGTGCTAGAGATAAGGACAATCTATTATCGTTAGCTTGCTTTCCGAGGCGCACACTGTCAGACCGATCAAGCCAGATCCGAGTGTCGTCGTAAATGTATAATTGAATTGTTGCGTTAAGGTTATGAACTTGTACTGCCGTGGCCTGTAGTTTATTTGGTTTTAAAGCCATCTGCGCTCAACACCGGATATTATCCTTCTTCATTCATTCCACATTAAAGCGTTGGAAAATTGAATCAAGCAAATATGCTGATGAAATGTTGTTTTGTTATTGATCATAGCCTGACTGTATATGAACTAATAAGATCGCCAAGTGTATCATGTACGCCTTCCATTGACCCGGTACAGGCCTTATACGTATAACACACGTTCACTGGGTGCATATTATTCAACGAGAGTGACGCTAACCATACATATTATTATTGCTTACCAGGTGCTTCTGTTTTGTGCATACACGGGAGTACTTTAAGAGAGCTGATAAATGAAGTGATGTGAAAATTGAAGTGATGTGATATATGAAGTGATGTGATATATGAAGTGATGTGATATATGGTGTGATGTGATCTGAAGTTGTCAGATATATGATGTGATCTGATGTTTGAAGTGATATATGTGAATTGATGTGATATCTAAAGTGATCTGATATATGAAGTGATCTCACATGATGTGATATAAGAAGTGATGTGATATGTGAATTAATATATCTGGACTGATCTGAAGTACGAAGTGATCTGACATATGAGGTGATGCGATATATGAAGTGATGTGATATATGAAGTGATGTGATATAAGAAGTTATGTGATATGTGAATTGATATGATATCTGGACTGATCTAATGTATGAAGTGATCTGACATATGAGATGATGGCGTATATGGAGTGATGTGATATATAAATTGATGAGGTATATGAAGTGATGTGCTATATGAAGTGATGTGATATAAGAAGTGATGTGATATGCGAATTGATATGATATCTGGACGGATCTGATGTATAAAGTGATCCGACGTATGAGGTGATGCGGTATATGAAGTGATGAGATATATGAAGTGATGTGATGTAAGAAGTGATGTGATATTTGAATTGATATATCTGGACTGATCTGAAGTATGAAGTGATGTGATATATGAGGTGATGTGTTATGTAAGTGAGGTGATATATGAAGTGATGTGATATGTAAGTGATGTGATATATGAAGTGAAGTGATGCGATACTTGGTATGGTATGATATCATAAGTGATCTGAAATATGAAGTGTGCTGATATCTGAAGTGATCTGATATATGAGGAGATGTGATATATAAAGTGATCTAATACATGAAGTGATTTGATATCTGGAGTGATCTTATGTATGAAATGATATGATATATAAATTGATCTAATATATGAAGTGATGTGATATATGAATTGTTGATATATGAAGTGTTGCGATATATGAAGTAATATAATATATGAAGTGATGTGATATATGAAGGGATGTGATATATGAAGTGATGTTATGTACGAAATGATGTGATATGAAGTGAAGTGATATGTGGAATGATGTCACAAAAGAAGTGATGTGTTTCTGGATATATCAGATTGGAGGAGAATTGGGAAACTGTGCTATGCTGATGCTCCTTATTATCCAGACACATCTGTCCGATTATATGGCCGCGGTTTATTGAGATGCATTTTAAGTCATTGTGGCGAAATAAGTATGATCCAAACCACTAGGCGCGACCTCCCATTATTGATCGATAAATCTACAGGCCTGGCCTTAAATCGGATTTTGGTCTCTTTCCTCGAGATTGAAATTTTACCTTTCATCAATTATCTCCTTTATCCAGACATCCTCGCTCCTCTGATTCTAACGCCTTTTCCATGTTGCTTTTTTCTACGTCTGCAGGAATGCAAGGTCCTAACCACCTGTCAGGGTAGAACTGGATAGTATTTATTGATATCAGGAAGTTCCTCCGTCTGGGAAAAGGCAAATGAATCATGAAATTTTCTCGCCGATCGGTAGATACTCTTTCGTTAGTTCAGTATTGATATGTATAGAGTCATATATATATCAACGTAAACCGTTTGATGTATATCCTCTACCCGATCTTTGAGTTTACCTTAAGAGTGTCCATCATTTGACCCTTCCCAGACGTGGCCGATCATTTGACCCTTCCAAAAACTGCCGAACATTTGACACTTCTCTAACATGGCTGACCATTCGACCCTTCGTTCCCTAACATGGCCGGCCATTCGACCCTTCCTTCCCTAATATGGTTGACAATTTGATCTTTCCCATCATGGCCACAAATTGAACCTTCCCTGACATGGTCGACCATTTGATCCTTCCCTAAACCGTCTACTATTTGACCCTTCTCTTACATAGCTGACCATTCGACCCTTCGTTCCCTAACGTGGCCGGCCATTCGACTTGATTCTTCCCTGAAATGCTGAGCATTTGACCCTTCCCTAACATGGCCGATCATTTGACCCTTCCTTAACATGGCCGACCATTTTACCCTTCACTAACATGGTCGACCATTCGATCCTCCCCTGACATGGCAAATCATTTGACCCTTCCCTAACATGACTGACGTTTCGACTCTTCGATCCCTAAACATGGTCGGTCATTCGACCCTTCATTCCTTAACATGACCGACCATTTGACCCTTCCCTGAACTGTCAACCATTTGATCCTTCCCAAACATGGACGGCCATTTGACTCTTCCCTCTCATGACCGACCATTCGATCCTTCGTTCCCTAGGATGGCCGACCATTTGATCCTTCCCTAAGTTGCCGAACATTTGACCCTTCCCTAACATGGGTGACCATTTGACCCTTCGTTCCCTAACATGGCCGACGATTTGACCTTGCCTAACATGGATGACCATTTGATTCTTCCCTGAGCAGCTGACCATTTGACAATTCCCTAACATGGCCGACTAATTTGACCCTTCCATAACATGGCCGACCATTTAACCCGTTGTTCCCAACATGGCCGGCCATTTGACTCTTCGTTTCCTAACATGGCCGACCATTCGACCTTTCCTTAACATGACCGACCAGTCGATCCTTCGTTCCCAACAGAGATGACCATTTGACCCTTCGTTCCCAAACATGACTGACCATTTGACCCTTGCCTATCATGGATGACCATTTGAACCTTCCCTAAACTGCTGACCATTTGACCCTTCCCTGACATGGTCGACCATTTGATCCTTCCCTAAACCGTCTACTATTTGACCCTTCTCTTACATAGCTGACCATTCGACCCTTCGTTCCCTAACGTGGCCGGCCATTCGACTTGATTCTTCCCTGAAATGCTGAGCATTTGATTCTTCCCTAACATGGCCGATCATTTGACCCTTCCTCAGCATGGCCGACCATTTTACCCTTCACTAACATCGCCGACCATTCGATCCGCCCCTGACATGGCAAATCATTTGACCCTTCCCTAACATGACTGACGTTTCGACTCTTCGATCCCTAAACATGGTCGGTCATTCGACCCTTCATTCCTTAACATGACCGACCATTTGACCCTTCTCTGAACTGTCAACCATTTGATCCTTCCCAAACATGGACGACCATTTGACTCTTCCCTAACATGACCGACCATTCGACCCTTCGTTCCCTAGGATGGCCGACCATTTGATCCTTCCCTAAGTTGCCGAACATTTGACCCTTCCCTAACATGGGTGACCATTTGACCCTTCGTTCCCTAACATGGCCGACGATTTGACCTTGCCTAACATGGATGACCATTTGATTCTTCCCTGAGCTGCTGACCATTTGACAATTCCCTAACATGGCCGACTAATTTGACCCTTCCATAACATGGCCGACCATTTAACCCTTTGTTCCCAACATGGCCGGCCATTTGACTCTTCGTTTCCTAACATGGCCGACCATTCAACCTTTCCTTAACATGACCGACCAGTCGATCCTTCGTTCCCAACATAGATGACCATTTGACCCTTCGTTCCCAAACATGACTGACCATTTGACCCTTGCCTATCATGGATGACCATTTGAACCTTCCCTAAACTGCTGACCATTTGACCCTTCCCTGACATGGTCGACCATTTGATCCTTCCCTAAACCGTCTACTATTTGACCCTTCTCTTACATAGCTGACCATTCGACCCTTCGTTCCCTAACGTGGCCGGCCATTCGACTTGATTCTTCCCTGAAATGCTGAGCATTTGACTCTTCCCTAACATGGCCGATCATTTGACCCTTCCTCAGCATGGCCGACCATTTGACCCTTCCCTAACATGGCCGACCATGACCATTCGTTCCCTAACGCAATCAACCATTCGACATGACTGACCATTTTAACCTTTCGATACATGACCGACCAGGCCTTCCGTCACAGTCTGAAGCATGATGAGCTACTGTGTCAAATAAATGCTCACCAGTTCTCCGTGCATTCGATACATGATCTAGTAAACTTCTCGGTTAGGTAAAACTTCAATTTTGTTCCGTTGTTCTAGACAAAGCGAGGTTTTCTCGGTCCAGTCCTACTGTATTAGATTTGAATGTACGGAACCGATAGATACTGACACAACCGATAGATACTGACACAGCCTATAGATACTGACACAATCGATAGATACTGACACAGCCGATAGATACTGACACAGCCATTAGATACTGACACAACCGATAGATACTGATACAGCTGAGAACACACATCAGTTGCACAAAATGGGATTCTCTTCAATCATTGAGAATGGGTTTCTTCGCAGTCGTAGAATTTTTTCATGACGTTTCATGGGGAAATTATATTTGGTCCAGACTTCAGCTAAGTTTCTGCGTAGGCGTCCTATTTCGGCTCATTGAATTGCCTTTTGTTTTTGCTCAGGTTGTATTTACCGGTGTAGGCTGTGGTCTATTTTCTGTAACTCACCCTGTCCTGTGGTCCCATTGTTCACTGTGTTTATTCGCTCCTTTATTTGATAAGAATCAATAATTCACAAGTGTGCTCTGTAGAAACTGTGATGTTAGATGTAAGGATCATTGCGATTTCAAGGGTTATCACAGTGCTAGAACAAATAACTGTTGTCCCCAAATTCAAAATGGCGCCCATTGTGACAGCCATATTCTTCCAGCCTGCAGTAAAAATTATTAACAGAACTCCCGTAGCTTGATTTGAACAAGCTAGGAATCCAGTAGGTCCTCACCCGACAGTAAGCGCATGCTTCTTTGACATCTCAAATGATCACTGTGGAATGAACTTGACATAGAATAACCTTGTGTTATACACGCCGACTTCTATATGTTTATCAAAGAAAGAATCTGTAACTGACTTTGTTATCGAGATATCACTTTCATATCCTATGTGACGGACAAACAGTTCTGTAACTACTCATTTAATGAACATCATTAGCATGGCGAGGACTCCAACATATATTCGCGTGGATCACTGTACTGGGGTTCTATTTTCCTCTCGTTTTTTATGTTCGAGTTTTTCAACCTCGAATTTGTAAATATGGTGGATTCTCTAAATTTTCCAAACCGCGCAAAGCACATTGGGATAGGCAATTTCCAGACACACTTACGGCTCTATGGATGGCACCTTTGCCATACGTCAGTCATCTTGGACGAGAAAACTTCTTTTGGCACTCTCCGCGCAGGGCTATTTTGACATACGACTCCGCGGGGAACGACCTAAAAGTTACGAGATGTCCTGAAGTGTTTCGCTAATTGTTTCAGAATCAATATTGGGCCTAATTCACCGCAGCATAGCTAAGCATCTTTTGCAAACAAAAGTAGGCCTAAACGAACGTTTGTGAGATGATGTTTTTGTTTTGAGTGACATGAATAATTTGAATTCTGGCAGAGGTGTCCCGTCTGGCATAATGGGAGAGAACCCTGTTCGAGGGTCGTGAGAGAGGACGTTCGAACTGATTTCTGCTAGATTACAATGTACCTCGTTCCCTATTGTTCTGATATGTCAATAAATATCACAGCCAGATAAATATCCCGCAGAACGACACGTGACTACGCTGCAAAAAGGAATGAGAGACGAATTCTACCCAATTACATCTATGCTTCCACATTTCATTTGCCGTAGAGAGTCGTCAGTCGATGTTGTTTGACGGTATATTTTCTCTGTACTAAACACAGTTTTGTGTGTAAAATTGGAGAAATATATGTTTTTCTTTATAAATGTAATAGTATGAAGTTGTCACGGTAAGAGGCTGTTTTCTCGGGCAAACACCACATCTCCTTCCTCGCTCTTCTTTCTGTACTATTCACTGAATCTTAATCCTAATATTCCCAATGTACATCGTAGAAACTCATTATCACATGAGAAAAGGAAAGAAAATGCTCTGATATAGGGGAATTCTAGAATTCGAACGGAATACAGTTCTGGTGACTCCTCAAGGCCGCAAGATCTTACACAAGATATTTTGCTTCTAAGGTTTAGAAACTATGCTCAAAATGACTACATCAAGATGGGCTATTAGGTCCAAAACTCTCAACAGTCAATCATGTCTGATTTTGGGAAAATACGATGGAAATATCATGAGGGCGTCTTTTCACTTCATACCGGTAAATATGACCGTTCTACCAGAATTCCAGGGTGCTAACAATGTTTTCTCCACTATTCGGTGCCCACCGATAACATCTAGGATGGTAGCTTACTTTAATCATGAAATTTCCACGGGGAAATTGTCGTTGTAGGCCCACTAACTTACTGACTATTCACATTCCAACATTTAATCTTACTGACAACCATTGACGAAACCCATTAAACTTCTCTGACTATTCTAACCTCCAATGTCATGGCCGACCAATTTAACATTTCTCAAAACGGTATCGACCCCAACATGGCCGACTGTTTGAATCTCCATGGACGTCATCGCTCATTTTCCAGTTACATTGTGTCAGTTGATACTAAAACATCATGTGTCATGAGTTTTGAACGTGGCGATCACGGCACGTGACTTCTCATTAAATATGCTTTCATCATCTATATGATGTAGGACTCTACACGAATATTACCGTATTGTAGTTTGCAGTTGGCAGCTGTAGCCGGGGGATACTCACCACTACTTAGCGGCTCTAACACGTTCTGCTGGAAGATTACCCATCATTACCTAGCACGGCCAGGCAAGTCGTATTGACACGCAGCTCTTAACTGTTCCACTGTAGTAGGCTATTGTCTTCTAGGCGATATCCTCTTTCCGCTCAATTTGCCGGGGAATGTGTCGCCCCTACCCATGATTTATTATCTGACCCTTGACTTATCTGTTTAAGAGATAGTGCTAATGATCACAATGACTAATTACTGTCCATCCATTGTCTTAAACACTCTTCATCCAATACGACACTAATCAGACAGACGTGCTCCACTGAGGTTAGGGAGCTGAAACTAATCACATGACATCTTTGGATCAAGCTCTACCAAAAAATATTAGCAAAATTCAAGATGGCCGCACCGATGACGTCACAGTGACGTCACTTTCTCCAAATGTATTTTTGGCCGATTATTGTGTCCAATTGTTGGATGTTATTTGTACGCAACTTCGCAAAAAAATCGTACTTTTCTGGCACCCCCACATGGCCGCCATTTGGAATTTGTCCTTGATCCTTCAGCTCAAAATGATCTCCATACTTGCGGCTATAAAGTCACACTGAATTATTCCCCTTACAGAATGTGTCTGAGGGAACGTACTAAGGGGAATAATCCAATGTGCCTGAAGGAAGTATGTAAGCGGAATAATTCAACGTGTCCGAGGAAAGTATGTAAGCGGAATAATTCAACGTGCCTGAGATAAGTATGTAAGGGGAATAATTCAATGTGTTAGAGGACAGTATGTACGCAAAATAATTCATTGTGTTTGAGGAAAGCATTATGGAATTTCCTACGGGTTGTGTTATGTTATGGGCTTGTTACTCGATCTTTCAACCCCATGGAGGTGTCCTTCAATAAACCCTTGACCAAGGAAAGGCTTCCAAGTCCGTACCTCAAAGTTGCCTGTAAGGATTTCCATAATACCGGACACTGTATTAAGATAAATTGTTGTTTATTTACTGGAGACGTCGATCGTGGTATATAAGTTAATATACGAAACAATTCCATATGCCAGCATGTAAAGACTCTATTACAATGAACAGTCTATGTTCAAGGGAGACACATCTTAGAGTCTTAAGACATTATTTTTATTCTCTTGAACCAAAGACTTATCCAATCACGGTTACGAGCTACCGTTAACAAATAGAGGTTTACAATCATTATCATGTGACATGTTTCTTTTCAAGAGCCCATGTGCTTTTGTGAATATTTAATTATAACTAGCGGTGATACCAAAATTACAGCGTTCGGTTATCCATATAAACCTGTTCAAATTGCTCCCCGTGGGTTTAATTTATTCACACTTTAGTATATTTGAAGCTTGAATGTCAAACACCCGATGTGTGATATTTATATCAACTCGCAACGGATTTCATATTAAATCTCAGGAGACTATCATGGGCCAAAGGACAGTCAGCGTTCGGTCAAGCATCCTGTTACTAAATACCCCCTGAATTTAGCACATCTTGAACTCCACATACAAACGCTATGTGGAACTGAGATCTGGCCAGGAAATCGCACGCCCTTTTTGGGCTTTACACTAGAACATGGATATGTAGTCTGCATAGCGTACAACACACTGAAGACGATCACCTATCAATTCTATAATTGATTATTACCAAACTGTAATCATCATCAAATATAAGCAATTTTCATAAAATATAGATGAGTTTAAATCTTCAAAAAATCTCATATTTTACAGTATGTAAGCTGAATAATTCAACGAGCCTGACGGAAGTATTTAAGTGGAATAATTCAATGTGTCCGAGCAAAGTTTACAAGGTGGATAATTCAATGTGCTCGAGGGAAATAAGTAAGGGGAACAATTCAGTGTGCCCGAGGAAAGCACGAAGAGAAATAATTCAATGTGCTTGAGGAAAGTATGTAAGGGGAATAATTCAATGTGCCTGAGAAAGGTATGCAAGGGGAATAATTCAGTTTACCTGAGGGAAGTATGTAAGGAGAATAATTCAGCGCGCAAGTGGAAAGAATATAAGGGAAATAACTCAGTGTGCCTCAGTGAACATGTAATGGGAATAATCCAATGTGCTTGAGAGAAGCACGTAAGACGAATAATTCAATGTGCCTAAGGGAAGTATGTAAGGGGAATAATTCATTGTGCCCTGGGGAGGTATGTAAGTGGAGTATTTCAGTTTGCCTGGGGGAAGTATGTAAGGGGAATAATTCAATGTGCCCTGGGAATATATGTAAGGGGAGTAATTCAGTGTGCCTGGGGGAAGTATGTAAGGGGAATAATTCGATGTGTATGAGGGAAGTATGTAAGGGAATAATTCAATGTGCTTGAGGGAAGTATGTAAGGGGAATAATTCAGCACGCGAGTGAAAAGAATATAAGGAAAATAACTCAGTGTACATCAGTGAACATGTAATGAGAATAACCCAATGTGCCTGAGAGAAGTACGTAAGACAAATAGTTCAATGTGCCCTGGGGAGGTATGTAAGGGGAGTAATTCAGTGTGCCAGAGGTAAGTATGTAAGGGAAATAATTCGATGTGTATTGGGGAAATATTTAAGGGGAGTAATACAGTGTGCCCAAGGAAAATACGCAAGGGGAATAATTCAATGAACCGAGGCAATTATGTAAGGGGACTAATTCCGTGTGCGCAAGGGAAATATTTAAAAAATGGAATAATTCAGTGTACCTGAGGGAAGCAGGTAAAGGGAATAATTCAGTGTGCCCGAGGAATGTATGCAAGGGGAATTTTTCAATGTGCCCGAGGGAAGTATTTAAGGATGTCCGCTGGTGGTAAATCAAAGTAATTAACTTTTTGAATAATGTGTGTTGTTGCATTCATAATTGTGTAATATGAGGAAAAACAAAGAAAAAAATATAGGTTGGTGTGCATTTTTTAGCTGTAGGCAACGTTAAGTGGACTGACCCATGCATGATGATGCTCAATTTGATAACCCAGAAAGCATAGGGAAAAGCCCTAGTTTTGAAGCATATTCATGAAAAATTCATATAAATAGTATTTAACTTTTTTTTATATTCTAACTGTTTGCAGATAATCACAATGTCTATCAAAATTTAGCAAATCGGATGGATGTTGGTGTGCAAAATTCTCGGCTAGAAGGCTTTTAAAGGAAATCTCCATCTCTTAACCTAGGGAAGGGAGATAACCCAATAGTAAAACAGGCAAAATGGCTGCCAAAGTCAAAAACCACCAGCGGACATCCTTAAGGGGAATAATTCAATGTGCTTGAGGAAAGTGTTGATAGCGGAATAATTCAATGTGCATGAGGAAAGTATGCAAGGTGAATAATTCAGAGTGACTGAGGAAAGCATATAATGGAAATAATTCAATGTGTCTGAGGGAAGCATGTAAGGGGAATAACTTCGTCTACCTGAGGGAAGCATGTAAGAGGAATAATTCAATGCGCATGAGGAAAGTATGCAAGGGAGATAATTCAATATATCCGAGGAAAATATGTAAGGAGAATAATTCAGTGCGCCTAATGGAAGCATGCCAGGGGAATAATACATGTGCACGACGAAATCATTTAAGGGGAATAACTCAAAGTGCCTTGGGGAAGCATGTAACGGGAATAATGTGCACGAGGGAAGTATGTAAGGGAAATAATTCTAGGTCACACGGGGAAGTATGTAAGGGAAATAATTCAACGTACATGAGAGAAATATGTAAGGGGGATAATTAAGTGTGCCAGAGGGAAGAATGCAATGGGAATAATTCAATGTGTCTGAGGGAAGCATGCAGGGGGAATAATAGAATGTGCGCGAGGAAAGCATGTAAGGGGAATTATTCAATGTACCTGATGGAAGCATCGAACGGGATTAATTCAAGGCGCCTTAGGGAAGAATGTAAGGAGAGTAATTCAGTGTGCATGTGGAAAGTATGTAAGTGGAATAAGTCATTGTACATGAGGGATGTAGGTAAGGGGAATAATTCAGTGTATCCCAGGGAATTATGTAAGGGAATAATTAAATTTATCATATAACTGCGGTGATATCATAGCCATATGGTCTACATAATTATCGTATGCACATAGGAGCATAACACTTTCAAACACGCTGATTGGATAATATGAGAAAATAAATAACCACGCTTGGTCGTGACGTCACTGAACTAATTTTCCCATTGATACAATTTTACTCCGAAATACTATGTTTATAAGTGCAACAACAACATATAATTGCTTACAAATACTTATGTGATAAACAGAATCTTGCACTCGTGACGATTTAATATGAAAGTTATGACACTCGTTGAGTGAGTTTATATGTTGCTCGCTGAAGCTCGCAACATCTAATACTTACTCAACTCGTGTCATAACTTCCATAATAAATAGCCACTCGTGTAAAATCCTCTATGTGTCTGCGGGAATAAACTAAGGGAGAAAATTCAGTGTGCCTGAGGAATTCATGCAAGGGAGTTAGTCAATGTGTCTGGGGGAAGTATGCAAGGGAAATAATTCAATGCGCATCAGGGAACTAACTAATGGGAATAATTCAATGTACCATAGGGAAGTATGTAAGGGGAATAATTCAATGTGGCTACGGGTAGCATGTAAGGCGAATAATTCAATGTGATGACCGTATTATCTAAACTATTGGATAACTTCTAATTGTCTACTATGTATATATTTTCTTGAAAATCTTCCGAGGGGGGTAAAGGTAGTGTAGGGAATGTGTGATGAGGCAAAATCCGTTATTCGGATCATAGAGTAAGCTGTACACATACAATGGTGATGTTAGCAGATATTATGGTGACAGAATAAGCTGTACACGTATTGTTGTGAAATCAGCCGTTATTGTGATCATAGAGTAAGCTGTACACGTTCAATGATGCAGTCAGACGTTAGTGTGGTGAAAGATAAAGCCGTATATGCACTATTCTGATATTAGTGGTTATTATGGACGCATAATGAGCTGTACACGTACAATCGTGATGACACAACCGTTATTATGGTCTCAGAGTAAGCTGTACACGTACAATCGTGATGACAACCGATATTATGGTCTCAGAATAAGCTGTACACGTACAATCGTGATGACAGCCGTTACTATGTTCTCAGAGTAAACAATACCCGCACAATCATGATGACAACCGTCATTATGGTCTCAGAGTAAGCTGTACACGTACGCTTGTGAAGTCAGCCGTTATTATGGCAAAGAAGTAAGTTACAGTCAGAGAGTAAGCTGTACACGTACCATGGTGAGGTTAGTTGTTATATAGTCAGAGAGTAAGCTGTACACGCACCACGGTGAGGTTAGCCGTTAGTACAGTCAGAAAGTAAGCTGTACCCGCACAATGGGGAGGTTAGCCATTAGTACAGACAGAGAGTAAGCTGTACACGCACATTGGTGAGGTTAGCCGTTAGTACAGTCAGAGAGTAAGCTGTACAAGCACAATGGTGAGGTTAGCCGTGAGTACAGCCTGAGAGTATGTTGTAGCACAATGGTGAGGTTAGCCGTAAGTACAGCCAGAGAGTAAGCTGTACACGCACAATGGTGAGGTTAGCCGTTAGTACAGTCAGAGAGTAAGATGTACACGCACAATGTTGAGGTTAGCCGTTAGTTCAGTCAGAGAGTAAGATGTACACGCACAATGGTGAGGTTAGCCGTGAGTACAGCCTGAGAGTATGTTGTACTTGCACAATGTTGAGGTTATCCGTTAGTACAGTCAGAGAGTAAGATGTACACGCACAATGGTGAGGTTAGCCGTTAGTACAGTCAGAGAGTAAGATGTACACGCACAATGGTGAGGTTAGCCGTTAGTACAGTCAGAGAGTAAGATGTACACGCACAATGGTGAGGTTAGCCGTTAGTACAGTCAGAGAGTAAACTACACACTTACAATGGTGAAGTCAGCCGTTACTATGATCACAGAGTAAGCCGTACACGTACATTGATGAGGTTAATCGTTGTTATGATCACATAGTAAGCTGTACACGTACAATGGTGAAGTCAGTCGTTACTATGGTCACAGAGTAAGCTGTACACGTACAATGGTGAGGTTAGCCGTTAATACAGTCAGAGAGAAAGATGTACACGCACAATGGTGAGGTTAGCCGTTAGTACAGTCAGAGAGTAAGATGTACACGCACAATGGTGAGGTTAGCCGTTAGTTCAGTCAGAGAGTAAACTACACACTTACAATGGTGAAGTCAGCCGTTACCATGATCACAGAGTAAGCCGTACACGTACATTGATGAGGTTAATCGTTGTTATGATCACATAGTAAGCTGTACACGTACAATGGTGAAGTCAGTCGTTACTATGGTCACAGAGTAAGCTGTACACGTACAATGGTGAAGTCAGCCGTTACTATGGTCACAGAGTGAGCTGTACACGTACAATGGCGACGTCAATCGTTACTATGATTACATAGTAAGCTGTACTGATGCCGTACTCTTAACCCCTCATCCAGCTCCCTGTGCTATTCTCGTCCTATCCACCAGGTATGAGTATATATATAGAATGAACTCCCACACATTTCACCCGTCCCTTCCTTCGCCAGAGAATGGCAGGTGTTTCTATTTCAGGGGCTAATTTTCCTTCTGATATCTATATATAACTCATTGACGCTACTAAAATACTCCAGTGACGTCAGTTCTACGTCAAGAGGAATACAGACCCATTTAAATGAGGCTCATATCGTTAGAGAAATTCCATGGCGTCCGGGAGAATCTCCAGGGGGAGATAATCGTGAATAATTTATGACGTATCCTCACTTAGGCCCATAAATCAGTACACATTTAAAAACCGATATTTGTCAGCTACAAGGAATGTGGAGAGAGTAACACATGGATCGAGAGGGACGCCCATAGTAACAATACTGCATTATACAGACATTTGTTATTCAGTCATCTGTTTTCTTCTAGACGTACCGAATGTGTTACATCCCAGTCCGAACCATGAAGGTCTACTCCGGATTATATCTGATATGAAACTATGATATCTCCCTGCGTTGAAACTCCAGCTAGGCCTACTCTTATTAACCCTACCTGGCCTGGGGGGAGGGGGGGGGGGTTTCCTACCAAACTTTCTGCGCTCGGAACGACAAAAAAATGGAGTGCTGCAACCCCAAGACTTTATAGCTTATCATATTGGGGTCATTTTGAGTCCATTTGCATAACCCCGCGAGCAGAGGATCATGGGTAGATCCAAGATGGCGGCCACATGGGGTATCAGAAAAGTGATATTTTTGTCATATTTCTTCAAAATTTCTGCTTTTCCGCGATGAAAAGTGGACAAAAACCATTTTATTTCACATCACATTAATAGTTACTAATTTATCATGCAGTTTATGCGGAGAAATTGCATAACTAAAAAATTCGAAAAATCCGACCGAAAAATCGACCAAAAAATACCGTTTTTCAAAATGACGTCACTGTTACGTCATCAAAGCGGCCATCTTGGATTTTTTTACATTTTCTGGTAAAGCTTGACCGAAGGGTATAATGTAGTAAGTTTCAGCCCCCTAGCTCAAGGGGTAAGAAAAATAATTGGGGGGGGGGGGGCATTTCGGCGCCCCCCCCCCCCCTGCAGGCCAGGACAGGCCCCAAAAAGCCCAGGCCAGGACAGGCCCCCAAAAGCCCAGGCCAGATAGGGTTAAAAGGGAACAAGCTGCTTAGGTCTCCCGTACAGGTAAACGCTTCGTGGTTGATCCAGGAAATGCGAAGTGTATATCCGTTAACCCTATCAGGCCTGGTGAGGTGCGTGATGCATTATGCTCTTCCCCGGCCAACTTTCTATCCTATCTTCGGAACAACTATTAGGCATCTTGGGGGTCAAATCCTACCATTAAAGGTAATGATAAATCCGAGATGCGCCCTCTGATGACGTCACAGTGTCGTCATACCTTAAAATTTACTTTACGATATATTTTACGAATTGTAATATATGATACTTCTTCCTAAAAAATGCATAATCAATTAGGGAGTAATTATCTGATGTGAAACAAAATAATTTTGGGCACTTTAACGCCATTTTGAATTTAACCATGATCTTTGACAGTATCGTGGCTAATTCGTTTGGCATTTTCTCGGCATTCCTTTGCAAACCTGTTTTATAAGTTGAAATATCATAGTAAATAGCAAAGAAGATATCAACATACATGTATGATATGTTGCAGCCTGCTGAAATGATCCTATTCTGGCAGACCAGTTATAGCATCACATTTTCTGACCTGCTGGTAATCCAATATACAGTGAGCTGAAAGATAAGATATGCCAATTTCCTTTATTGTCGTCTTCACCTATCAAATCAAGATACAACTCAGATTAAGACTAATATATACTGGCGATATGAGATCTAACCAATTGAATCTCACATCGTTGCTTTCTATGGATTTATGGGTATTATGCTGCACCTATGCATCCATCTGTCGGTCGACAATAGTACTAATGTATATTCGCTAAGATTTTACAAATAGCTTCACATGGCAATGGTCGAGGAGTGTGTGTATTAATATTATGATAGACAAAGGCTGGTGAAATAAATGACATTGATTAAACTTGCCATCATTATCCTGTCTGGCGCTCAATAACGCGGCGGCATCTCGCCAATAGTTCTCCTAATTTGTCTGGCTTGCTTGAACCAACTCCTGGGGCTGATCATATCCAAGGCCACATCGCATGGTATGTTTATATCTCTTACGTATATGGCAGCGAGTTCATTCATGAACAACATCTCATCGGAACAATCAGTGTAATACTGGACATACCATTCCACCAATGGTTCATATCAATTGAGTCTTACTTTGTTTAGCAAGGGTATATTGTCAATACACTTCCTCTGTGGCATTGTGAATACATGTCCTCTGTGGTATTGTGAATACACGTCCTCTGGTATTGTGAATACATGCCCTCTGTGGTATTGTGAATACATGTCCTCTGTGGTATTGTGAATACATGTCCTATGTGGTATTGTGAATGCATGTCCTCTGTGGTATTGTGAATACACGTCCTCTGTGGTATTGTGAATACATGTTCTCTGTGGTATTGGGAATACACGTCCTCTGTGGTATTGTGAATAAAGGTCCTCTGTGGTATTGTGAATACACGTCCTCTGTGGTATTGTGAATACAGGTCCTCTGTGGTATTGTGAATACACGTCCTCTGTGGTATTGTGAATACACGTCCTCTGTGGTATTGCGAATACACGGCCTCTGTGGTATTGTGAATAAATGTCCTCTGTGGTATTGTGAATACATGTCCTCTGTGGTATTGTGAATACACGTCCTCTGTGATACTGTGAATACACGCCCTCTGTGGTATTGTGAATACATGTCCTCTGTGGTATTGTGAATACACGTCCTCTGTGGTATTGTGTATACACGTCCTCTGTGGTATTGTGAAAAGATGTCCTCTGTGGTATTATGAATACATCTCCTCCGTGGTGAATTGCTGCCAGTGCTCGTTCATCGCTATTTGTTTGTCAAATTTATACAGGTGGTATGCCTCAATGCTCGTTTCACGTGATTGATTTATGCTTTTATAATCTCATTGACACTCAACTAGTCCGAGAACAGAGCAAGTCTGGAACTATACAAGGAACACTCATGACGATAGTATTGAGTTAAACAAATTACGCTAATTGATAACTATTGAATTAGTTAGATGATTTCTAAGATTAGGGGTTTACAGCCGGCATGGGCGTGGATATTTTGGCTAATTGTATTTCCAGCATATAACATCGTGCTTTGCTTCTTATCAGAGACGTATTTAGAGATAGTGTATTCCCATGATCTGATAGGTTATCACAGCTATTACTTTCAAGGTTTCATAGGTAACTATGGGCATCTTCTGTCCAGATTTATTTGTTCTTTGTGTACCTACTCGCTCCATAGAGGGCGCCTCTAATGGCAATAAAGATTCATTCGTGCATCATGTATCTGATGACGCGGGCCACTGTGGCGGGGGCCGTGTAGTCACGTCACGTCATCCATGAACATGAACATGAGATGAGAAAACACAACATCCGAGAGCTTCTCATAGTCCATTTGAAGTGTTTGGTTACGCTGGAATGAGCATATCGACTCGTGAATTAATTATATGACTTCGCGTCAGATAGGTAAATAAATAGTCTCCTACAAATCATACCAATGTTCAATCTGCCAATATCACACCCGACTAAACAACACAAATAACACCTGCCGAGGGGAAGCATGCAAAAGATATTTTGGTAGTTCCAGCTTATTTACCGGTACATATTTTCTTTGAATATGTCGCACTACCTGGTCAGATTATGCCATTGATTGTGAATACAGTGTCGCTCATGAGTAACTGCCTTTACAGATTATACCATTGATTGTGATCATAGCATGTGTCTGGATAGATTATATGCCACTGATGGTGAATGAAGTGTCTCACGGGAGTGACTGCCTGACAGCAGCACACAGGAACGACTGCCTGGACAGATGTACCGCTGACCGAGAATACAGTGTCGCACGGAAGTGAGTGTCCGGGCAGATGATACCACTGCTATTGTGAATACCGTGTCGCATGGGAATGACTGTCCGGGCAGATTATACCACTGACTGTGAATAGGCCTACAATGATTGTCCAGGCAGATGATACCACTGATTATGAATACACTTTTCACACGGGAATGACTGTCCGCACAGATGATACCACTGATTGTGAATACAGTGATTGTCCAGACAGATGATACCACTGATTGTGAATAAAGTGATTGTCCAGGCAGATGATACCACTGATTGTAAATACATTTTTCACACGGGAGTGACTGTCCGCACAGATGATACCACTGATTGTGAATACAGTGTCGCAAGGGGTAACTGCCTGGACAAATCATACCGTTGATTGAGAACAAAGTGCCGCTCTGCCAGAATAGGTCATAGCAATACTGTGTCATGCTGGCTGGACAGTGGAAATCGGAGGTATGCCAACTGACTATATTTGGTTAATTTGGGGGAATTGTAGATGTGTATCAAGTATTCTGTTTCTCCGGAGACCAATTCCCTCCAAACTATAAGTCCTTGAACGTATCTTATTTTCTAACAATGTGTATCTTGTATATATATTGCCATCTAGTTCAAGAGTAATTAAACAACTACTGTCTTGCTATAAGAGTTTGGTCTGTCCAAGACGACAGTTCGGCCATTATACCAGGTTAAGGCTATAACAGCATCTGTCTATGGAAGGTCAAATGTCCAAATAATCAGAAAATCTCAGTTATCGAATCGAAAACCTTAGTTTTCTAATAGATAACTTAAGTTACCAAAAGGGTACCCGGATATCGAAACTCTAAGTTTAATAGTCACTTTACAACAACCATCAATTCGAAAACCTAGGTTATCGACTGATAACTTAGATTTTCTGCAAGAATATCCAAAACAAGATAGAAAATCGAACTTGAAAGAGAAACTCTGGGTTGTCTGCTAGATAACTTAGGATTTCGACCGTTAAAAACTAGGTTCTTGGTTTGATAACATATGTTATCTACGGACAACTGTGATTTTCGGTTTTGTGAAATAGGAACTCGAGGTTAAGGAAAGAGAAACTCGGGGTTGTCTGGTAGATAACATAGGTTTTCGACCGTTAACGTAAGTTATCAATTCGAAAAACTAGGTTCTTGGTTTGATAACTTATGTTATCTACGGACAACTGTGATTTTCGGTTTGGTGAAATAGAAACTCAAGGTTAAGGAAAGAGAAACTCGAGGTTGTCTGGTAGATAACTTAGGTTTTCGACAATTAACTTAAGCTTTCGATTGGAAAATCATGGTTTTCTCTTTGATAAGTTAAGTTATCTGTTAGAAAACTCCGAAATCAGTTCGGTAACTGTGAGTTCCTGATTATTAGGACATTTGGCGTTCCATATCTGTTTGGCCGTAAGAAATCGAACATTGCACTTCGAGCCGATGTCAGATTAGCCTGGAGAATGGTGAGAGGATGCTGGGGATTGTGGGTAATTGTGGGATTGTGGGTAAGGAAGTTGATCAAAGTAATATGAAGTAGTTAGTCAGTGATATAAGTTTGATTTAGTGTGGCCAATAATAGGACGGTCTGTCATGCCCAAGACGGCTGTGCTATTATCAAGGACAGATAGCCATTTATCATTCTACATCTTCTCCACACAGACATAGAAACTCTCTCACAACGCTGTCATCGTGCCATAGATCTTTGACAGTTACTCGATAATGAATAAAATTATCTCGACAGACGACCAGTAACTGATCCAACACTAATAACCGACATAGTAAAACCCGTCCAAATACTGTTTAATATAAGTGTACATGGGCTACAATAAATAAACTCTTTTGTACAGTATACATGCGCCATACTTACCTGATCGGTCAATAATATTGTATATATTACGTGTCACATCCTCATCTGACTGGACAGCCATATATATTAGGTGACGTATGTATATCTAACTGGATACTTATAGGCATATTATATAAGTTAGGCGTCACATCCTCATATGAATGGACGAAGGATGTAGCATTCTCGTCTGACTGGACAGTTATATATTGGAAAAAATAAGTGTCACATCCTCATCTAACTGGACAACTATATATATTAGGTGTCACATCCTCATTAGAGGGTCACGAGTAAATTCAAAATGACGACCCTATGGGTAACAGAAAAGTAAGCTTTTCGTCGTTTTTTTTTTTTTTTTTTTTTCTGTGAAGAAAGGTGGACAAAATCTATTTGATTCACATCAGATTATCATTAACTAATTTGTCATACAGATTTTGTGGAGAAAACACATAAATATAAAATTCGAAAAATCTTTCTGAAAAATCGTCAGAAAATGTCTTTTTTGAAATCACGTCACTGTGACGTCATTATGGCGGCCATCTAAAGACAAGAAGTAATTTATTCTGATTGCTGCTATGATGGAGGTTCTACTTGATTCGAAAATTGGTTCCAGTTTCAAGTTTCGGCTACATAGCGCGGTTTAAGTTGATTAATCCCATATAACCTATTCAGAATGTTACTGATTGTTAAGCATTTTCAACCCATTTATGTCACCATTAGAATTTGACAAACTTACACCAGTATATAAATCTTACATTAATAAGAGTATCGGATTTGCCATAAACGCCGACGAGAATATTTAGAAGGCAACTGGAGACTGTAAAAATAAGTTAATGTGCTCCAAGAATGCACTCATTACTGCCGGCATTTCCCGTTAGGCTCCTTACTAAAGCAAAGGCCGATCGATAACAAGGGGAAACAGTACATCGTTACCGCGCTTGCTATTTCAGAAAGCTTCGGCATTTCTATTTTTTATTCGCCGATTTACGAGGAATCTCAGAAGCCATGCAGTTATAACGGCTTTGGCGTGGAGATTTTTATGAGATCATCCTAACCTCCCATAGACCAGTTCATCCATTTTTCGGCTACTACCCGGAAGCTCTCTTTGATTGAACTGTATTCATCCATTGTTCTGTTGCCACCCGACAACTCTCCTTGATTGAACTGTGTTCACTCATGGCATCAAAACAAAATACGTTCATACATTGTTCTGCGGCCGCCCGCAGCTATCCTTGATTTAACCCCTGGGGTGTGGGGGGGGGGGATTTTTCTTACCCCTAGAGCTAGGAGGCTGAAACTTATCAAACTATACCCTTGAATCGAACCCTACAAGAACATGTTTCAAAAACCCAACATGGTCGTTTTGATGACGTGACAGTGAGGTAATTTAAAAAAAAAGCATTTTTTGGTCGATTTTCCTGTTAGATTTTTCGATCTTTTTCTTATGTAATTTCTAGGCGAAAATGATAAATTAGTAAATATTAATCCGATGTGGAATAAAACAGTTTTTGTCCACTGAAAAGTAGAAATTTGAAAGAAAAATGACGAAAACATCACTTTTCTGTTACCCCACGTGGCCGCCATCTTGAATTTACCCATGATCCTCTACTCGGGTGGTTATGCAAATAGGCCCCAAAATGACCCCAATACGATAAACTACAAAGTCACGGAGTGTCAGCTCTTATTGTTGTCATTCCGGAGATAGCGCAGAAAGTCTGGTGGAAGAGGGGGGGGAGGGGGGTGGCATAATGCCCCCCCCCCTCCCCAGGCCTGGCAGGTGTAACTGTCTGCAGTCATTCTTCAATTGTATTAGAACTTCATGGTGTCATGCAGGTGCCATTGGCATATCTGTGACGTTTTGTTAATGGTACCTTAGAGATGTATTAGTACATCATGTGATCATGTATCCTCCATTGCTTGAAATGTGTTCATCCATTCTTTTAATTGTATCACGCAGCTGTAGTTGAACTTCATAGTATCATGTAGCTGTCATTTATAGGACATTCTTGGAATGGTGTAGAACATAAAGCTATCATGTAGCCGCCCTTGATTGAACTGTGTTCATCCATTCACTTATTTATATCATGTAGCTGAACTAGTACATCATAGTATCATGTATCCTGTTATATCCACTTGTCCGCCTACATATTGTACGCGCAGTGATAGCTTTGTAGTAACCCTGCATTGTCTGTGTGTCCTGTCTGTGTGTCGCTGATCACGCCATGTGCGAATACAGTGTGCTTGAACACGTCTTGAGTTGGTCAGTTTATTCTAACATCCACGGGCAGTGATAGGATATTACAGCGGCGACGAGGTGAATTATCTATTTTGTGAGCATGACGAAACTACTAGACATTCCACCGGTTCCCCCATTTGATGCGTCAATCGAACTAACGGGACTTCACCTAAGATGGGAAACAAGGCGAAAATCATTTGATTAGTATGTTACAGTCGCGGTGTTTACTGACGATAAGCAGAAACGAGCACTGTTGCTTCATATTGCCGGGAAAAGAGTACAAGAAATTTTTGAATATTTCCGAGCACTGGTACCGATGTAAAAACGGCCTGTGAACAGTTGGACGCCTATTTCAGTTGGACGCCTCTAC
Organism: Hanleya hanleyi; assembly: GCA_036873755.1. Taxonomy (NCBI): domain Eukaryota; kingdom Metazoa; phylum Mollusca; class Polyplacophora; order Lepidopleurida; family Hanleyidae; genus Hanleya; species Hanleya hanleyi. The sequence goes on along the minus strand of JAVTVY010026858.1, from coordinate 83,915 downwards.
ATGTAACTTTGCAGATAAAACTGATGAAATGATATGTGATAAAGTTGTGGATAAAGGTCATTCTGTTCGTCTCAGACGCAGATTACTGCGTGAAGAAGATTTAACATTATCTGTGGCACAAACCATCTAGTCAGATGATGGATAATCAGCATTAGTAGAGTGCAAAATGATGGTTCAGGAACAGTAAATTCTGTACAACAAATTAGTGGTGGTGAAAATGACCATTCTACGCCAACAGTGAATGCTGTGTGAGGTCAGAGTGGTAAACGGGACACTGCCCCTAATGGTGCCAATCGTCAAAATTATGACACGGATCAATGCTGTTTTCGATGTGGACGAACATCGCAATTTGCCAGACTGTCCTTGTAAGGACAAAGGACAACACATGTGTTAAATGTTCGAAAATTGGGCATTTGAAGATGTGTGAATCACGAGCCTGCAATGGTCAACGAAATTCATACCGTAACAGCGGTAACTCTGGATAGAAAAGCTGTGGTGAAAAGGCAAAACTAAACCACGTGGCATTCGTCCCAAAATTTGGCTGGGTTTGATGATGATTATGTTTTCATTGTGGATCCGCGGTCGAACGCCAGGGAATAGTGACAGTTCATATTGAGAGTTAACCAGTGAAAATGCTCATTGATTCGTAGACAACAGTGAACATTATCAATGCAGAAAAATGGAAATGATCGCTCAGGCTAGTGTCACATTAACTCCAAGCAAAATAAAACTGTTTCCATATGGTGCGTCAAAACCATTGGAAACACTCGGAAAGTTCCAAGGTCGTCCAAGTCGGCAACACAACTCAGACTGCTGACATTGTTGTCGTACCGGGATCATATGTTCTAATGCTTGGTCAAGAGACTGCCATACAGTTACGTCTTTTACGCATTGGTCCAGGAGCAGTTAACGCATTGCTCTCTGAGACTAAATCAAGACGAAATACAGTGACCTATTTTCTGGATTAGGCAAGGATTTTCAGACTATTGTCCCCATTGAAACAGAAGTCCGTCCTGTTACACAGCCAGCCAGGAGACTGCATTTTAACATTCACAAAGCTGTTCGTGCGAAATTGGCTGAATTGGAGAGAATGGATGTGATCCAAAAAGTAAATGCCCCCACACCCTGGGTCTCTCCAATGGTGATCGTCCTCAAATCAGGCGTTGACATGCCTCGCGCAATGAAGCAATTATACGTGAACGCCATCCGATTTCGACCATAAATGAAGTATTATATGAGATGAACGATGCCTTAGTTTTCACAAAACTGGACTTAAACTGGGTTTATCATCTGATCTAGTTGGACAGGGAGTCTCACTCGAAACAACATTCTCATCACATGAGGGTCTATGGCGCTACAAACGGCTGATGTTTGGCATTAGCTCAGCACCTGAAGCCGTCCGTGAATTCCGTCAACCAAAAAGCGCTGCTGAATCCGAGGATTCCTAGAATTTGTGAACTGCATGGGTAGATTCATATCCGACTTGGCAACAGTTGAAGAGCCATTGCGACATTTGACACGTTCCAAGACTGAGTGGAAGTGGGGTAAGAAGCAGACAGATTCCTTCGACGAGTTGAAACGCGAAATGAAAAGTGCCGACGTCATGGCATATTACGACGCTAAATCGGCCATTAGACGAGTGGTGGACGCGAGTCCTGTCGGACTGGGTGACATCCTGATGAAACATCTGGGAGATGGATGTTTCCGCCCTGTCTTATGCAGCCGGACTTTAACTGATGGGGAGAGACGCTATAGTCAGACTGAGACTGAGTTTGAGCTGATGACAGACTACAGGCCTTTAGCAGTCCGACTTCGAAACCCCCTGCAAGGATCAAGTGATGGGTTCTCCGATTACAACCGTTCCGATTTACAGTGAGGTATCAACCTGATCGGATGAATGGTGCTGATCCATTTTCTAAACTGTTAGGTCTAGACAACTCGAGGAAGCGAAATATCGTAGAGGAATACATCGACTTCGTAGCTGAAAACACGGTCCAGAAAGCAATGGCTCTAGACGAAATCGCTGCAGCGACGGTGCAAGACTGCACGTTACAGAACGTAACATAACGTATTCAGATTGGTAGCGGGGACAGATGCGACCCAACAGTTAATCCGTACAAGAACGTACGCCAGGAGCTGTCTGTTGTTGGGAGCATTTTGTTGTGTGACACCAGAATGATAATACGAGAAACTCTTTGTGAACAAATATTGAAACTGATCCACGAAGGACATCAAGTTGTAGTCAGAAGGAAGCAACACATGCGAGATATAGTATGGTGGCTAGCCATTGAACGTAATGCAGAACATTTTGTCCGGAAATGTATTGCTTGTCGAGTTGTTGGAACACCACCATCGCCAGGGCTGATCCAACCAACAGAAAACCCTTGGCAAGATGTTTCTCTTGACTTCCTGGGACCGTTTCCCAGTGGAGAGAGCATATTGGTAATTGTTGATCTCCATTCCCGATGGTTTGATAAAATCTTCTCAAGACATGGATACCCAGAAACCTTTCTATCTGACAATAGCCCTCAGATTGTGTCCAGTGAATTCGAGGAGTATGTGACTACTCACAACCTAAAACACCGGAAATTGACACCCTATTGGCCCCAAGCCAATGGCGCAGTAGAACAGATGAATCAGACGTTGCTGAAATCGATTCGTATCTCCGTTACTGAATCCAAGGTCTGGAAAAAAAGAGACGCCGTCATTCCTCCTTGCATACAGGATGATGCCTCGTGCGTCAACCGGAGTGACTTTTGCTGAACTGTTATGTGGGCGTAAGTTCAAAACAAAGTTGTCTCAGTTCAAGGACATTGGTATTGAAATACCAAATCATGCTGAAACACGGCAACGAGATCATAGCCAAAGATGAAAGGGAACTTCTGCTCTGACAAAAAGCGAAAGGCTGAAACAACGCCCTTCAGTGTAGGCGATAAATTTCATCTGCGATAAAAGCGCAAGAACAAACTATCAACAATGTTCGAGCGAAATCCGTACACAGTAATGAAACGAAACGGGAAAGAAATTACGCTCCGCTCCAGTGACGATCGTCTCTTACGGCGAAACGTAGCTCATATGAAGAAGTTCGCACGCCCACCAACGGTAGATGTGCTCGAAGACATCAAGGATGTTAAAACGGCATTGGTTTCAGTTCCGCAAATAAAGGTCGATTCGAACGTCAGAGCGAACCAGACGGGCTTCATCGTATCTCCAGGATTATGTAACCTAATTCCAGGATTAAGTAATCTAATTCCAGGAGTGGGTACCTTTTTCCTTTGTGATTGTTTTCTTTTTGATTTTGGTGAAAATGTGGAATAAGACGGTTACAGTTCAGTTGTTGTGGCTAAATAGTTAAAGCAACTATAACTGTAAAACTTTAGGTTGAGAGCGATATAGTGTTGTTTGGACTAAAAGTTCGGTTACGTTAAGCGTGACTCTGTTCCAGTTATAATGCATGGACCCAATGATAATATACTTAAGCAAAAGTAATTGGTTCTCTATTTTAACTTGGGTGTTTCGCGTTCGCGATAAAGAATTTAAGGTGTTCGATTTGATATTTGAATTGTTACTTAAACTTTATGCCTAGACTACTTAAGATGCCCAATCGGATATCGAAGTCATTAGATTTTTGAACTTTAACTGTTCGAGTTGAGTTTGTTCATAAACGCATTATCTTGCTCAGTATATTCCAATGCAGTGAACGAAATAACCTCTTGGTCTGTTAAGTCATAACTTCTATGGAAGAAAGTATCTCAAAAGGGGAGGGATGTTATATCCACTAGTCCACCTTCGTATTGTACGCGCAGTGATAACTTTGTAGCAACCCTGCATTGTCTGTGTGTCGCGGATCAGGCCATGTGCGAATACAGTGGGCTTTAACACGTCTTCAGTTATATCAGTTTATTCTAATATCCACGGGTGTATTAGAACATCATGGTATCATGTGACTGTCCCTCATAGATCCGCGTGACATTCTTCTAATTTAATATATATATGTATTAAAACTTCATGGTATCGTATATCCGTCCTTGTTAGAACTGTGTGACATTCTTCTAACGTTATTTTTGAGCTGTATTAGAACATCATGGTATCATGTATCTCTCATGATGGAAGTGTGTGACATTCTTGTAATGATATCTAGCAGCTGTAATATAACATGATGGTATCATGAGACCGTCCTTGATTGAACTGTGTTCACCCGTTCTATTAATTGTATCCTGTGCCTGTACTAAAACATCATAGTATCATGTAGCTGTCATTGAATGAAACGTGTACATCTATTGTTCTAATGCTGCCCTACATTACTTGCCCCGTTTGTGCCTGAGTACGTCATGTATGAAGTTCAATCGAGTGCACCGTGTGCAATACAGCAGTCAAGTAGCTTTTCCAGGTTTCACAAGGTTCCCTACATTTAGTCACCTGTGGTATTTGGCTTACATGACGAATAGGCCCGTTTGTGTAGAGGTAATAGAATATTGAATAAACCAATATGGTGTCTTTGCACGTGAGTCAGCCTTGTGCACGTTTGGCTGAGAGTGTTTGTGTTGAAGTCATTTATAATACATCCCCCCATTACATCACCCACCTCCGAGGAATTTACTCATGTTCTTCTACATACGCCTTCTCTGCCTAGTCAACCCTGGACTGTTTTACTCGGATTCTTGTTGATCTAGATGATACTGATAATACTGATACTGATATTACTGATATTGATGATACTGATACTGATTATACTGATGCTGATACTAATGATACTGATGCTGATGATACTGATAATACTGATACTGATTATACTGATATTGATGATTCTGATTATACTGATACTGATTATACTGATACTGATTGTACTGATACTGATGATACTTATGCTGATAAAACTGATACTGATACTATAAATGATACTGATACTGATGATACTGATACTGATTGTACTGATACTGATACTTATGATACTGATGCTGATGATATTGATACTGATGCTGATGATATTGATACTGATACGGATGATACTGATACCGATGATACTGATACTGATGATACTGATGCTGATGATATTGATACTGATACTGATGATACTGATACCGATGATTCTGATGATTCTGATGGTTGTGATACTTATGATACTGATACTGATTACACCGATGCTGATTATAATGATACTGATGATACTGATACTTATACTGATACTTATGATAACAACTTCCAACGTTTCGTTGAAGATACTTCCCACTTTTTTCAAAGATTTGAAAAAGTTGTGACGTCAACAAATGCTGATACTGATGCTGATGATATTGATACTGATACGGATGATACTGATACCGATGATACTGATACTGATGATACTGATGCTGATGATATTGATACTGATACTGATGATACTGATACCGATGATTCTGATGATTCTGATGGTTGTGATACTTATGATACTGATACTGATTACACCGATGCTGATTATAATGATACTGATGATACTGATACTTATACTGATACTTATGATAACGACTTCCAACGTTTCGTTGAAGATACTTCCCACTTTTTTCAAAGCTTTGAAAAAGTTGTGACGTCAACATGGCGGCCAACGAAAAGTCAGCTGCACAGCAATAAAGAAGTTGTTATCCATAGAATAGCCTTGTGTTATATTTTCCGACTTCTATATGCCTATCAAAGAAATGATACTTATGATACTGAGACGGATACCATTGATACTGATACTTGTGATACTGATACTGATGATGGTGACACTGATGATACTCAGCTGTCTTTATTCGAGATCTTGTACATACACGTGCCCTTCCATTCAAACAAGAGACAAGTACCGATAGGGACTGGACGACACGAATCCCTTTTGGCATCGTCAGGAATCTTTGGCTGTTTTACCAAATATTTTGCTGAGAGTTCTACCTTCATTTTATTTTAAACATATTACCATACGCATTTGGAACTGGAAAACGACAACATACAATTTAAGTGGGAAGAGAACCGTGACTGACTGCTCCTTGTATTAACCCAACCTAGCCAGCTCCCCCCCCCCCCTCCCCTCACACTGCTGTTTTTATTTTTTGCTCGTATCTCCGAAACGACGTAAAAGATAGAGAGCTGACACTCGGTGAGATTATAGTTTATCGTATTGGAATCATTTTGAATCTATGTGCATAACCCTTCAGGCAAAGAATCATGGGTAAATTCAAAATGGCTACAATGTGATGTACCAGAAAAGTGACATCAACATGGCGGCCATCTTGGAATTATTTATATTTTCTAGTAGAGCTTGACCCAAAGATATAGTGTGGTAAGTTTCAGCCTTAGAGATAGCGAAGATATATGAGTGGGGCACTTTCTGTCCCTTCCCAGACTGCGGTACACTCCAAATCGCCCAGGTATTATACGGTTAAGCTATCTACCGCTATTTTCCATTACTGAAGATGCGGCGATCTGTGGAGTAGCCGTATTCTGGAATAACGGCACATGGTCGGTTTGCAATCCTTGCGAGACAACTGGCTGGGTCACTTGGGATGAATGAACTCCGACATAGAGACCTTTGTAATTGCTGGCCCTGATCGAGGGAAGCCCTTTACCAGCAGCTCAACGCGGGATGTGCCGTGTTTTCGTAAAACCTATTTGATGTCAATTTGAGGCAAATGAAGAAATATATTTTGTGTATCTCGGGATGGAAATCTTGATGGACGAGGAGGAGATTACTGAAATAAAGATTGATTCGTTTCACTCTGTATCCCAGGTCCAATTTGCCTGTGGAAGGCGCTATGCTGCTCGATAGAGCCAGACGATCCATCAGTGAATAGACGGTCAGACATTGAGCCAAAGAGAATCAAATTCCTACTACTGCAGATCCTCGCTCATTGAAGCAGCACAAATCCAGAACATATAGTACTAGACATGGCAACTCGTTTTGTTAGTATGGTGGACCGGTATGACCTTTTATACAATTATCATTCCATACCGAGCTGATTTCGTGTCTCAGTTAAGAAAATTAGTCCTATAGTTATTGAGTTATTTATATAGTCCGTGCTATTTTCTTATGCAACTTCCGTTAATTTAGTTGCACTCACCATATATTGAGCAGACAGAAAGATCAACATCAAAAATCAACATGTACGCACACTGTGAGAACACAGACCCTAGATAATCCAGACCATAGATACACATGTATTCAAACTGTAAGAGCATAGACCATAGATACACATGTACTCAAACTGTAAGACAATAGAATATGGATGAACATGTACACATACTCTAAGAGCATATACCATAGATACACGTACTCAAACTGTAAGAGCATAGACCATAGATACACATGTACTCAAACTATAAGTTCATATACAATAGATACAAAGGTACTCAAATTGTAAGAGCATGAACCATAGATACACATGTACTCATACTGTAAGAGCATAGACCATAGATACACATGTACTCAAGCTGTAAGAGCATAGATCATAGATACACATGTACTCAAACTGTATGAGCATAGACCATAGATACACATGTACTCCTACTGTAAGAGCATAGACCATAGATACACAGGTACTCAAACTGTAAGAGCATAGATCATAGATACACATGTACTCAAACTGTAAGAGCATAGACCATAGATACACATGTACTCCTACTGTAAGAGCATAGACCATAGATACACACGTACTCAAACTGTAAAAGCATAGATCATGGATGCACATGTACTCACACTGTAGAGCACAGACCATAGATACACATACTTAAACTATAAGAACATAGACCATAGATACACATGTAATCAAACTATAAGAGCACAGGCCATAGATGCACATACATTCAAACTTTAAGAACATAGACCATAGATACACATGTGCTCAAATTATAAGAGCATAGACTATAGATACACATGTACTCATACTATAAGAGCATAGACCATAGATACACATGTACTCAAACTGTAAAATCATGCAACATGGATGCACGTACTTAAACTATAAGAACTTAGACCATAGCTACACAAGTACTCAAACTATAAAAGCACAGACCATAGATGCACATATACTCAAACCGCAAGAGCATGTACCATAGATACACAAGCACTCAAACTATAGGAGCACAGACCATAGATACACATGCATTCAAACTTTAATAGCGTAGATCATAGATACACATGCTCAAATTGTAAGAGCATAGACCATAGATACACATGTACTCAAAGTATAAGAGCATAGACCATAGATACACATGCATTCAAACTTTTAGAGCATAGACCATTGATACACATGCAGTCAAAAACTTTAAAACCATAGATACACATGTACTTAAACTGTAAAAGCATAGACCATAGATACACATGTACTCATAATATAAGAGCAAGTACCATAGATAAACATGTACTTAAACTGTAAGAGCATAGACCATAGATACACATGCATTCAAACCGTAAGAGCATGGACCATAGATACACAAGCACTCGAACTATAGGAGCACAGACCATAGATACACATGCATTCAAACTTTAATAGCATAGACCATAGATACACGTGCTCAAATTGTAAGAGCATAGACCATAGATACACATGTACTCAAACTATAAGAGCATAGACCATAGATACACATGCATTCAAACTTTTAGAGCATAGACCATTGATACACATGCATTCAAAAACTTTAAAACCATAGATACACATGTACTTATTCTGTAAAAGCATAGACCATAGATACACATGTACTCATAATATAAGAACAAGTACCATAGATACACATGTACTCAAACTGTAAGAGCATAGACCATAGATACGCATGTACTCATACTATAAGATTATGTACCATGGATGCGCATGTACTCATACTGTAAGAGCCTAGACCATAGATACACAAGAACATAGACCGTAGATACACACGTACTCAAATTATAAGAGCCTAGACCATAGATACACATGTACTCATATGAGCGTGGACCATAGATACACATGTACTCATACTATAAGAGCCTAGACCATAGATACATATGTACTCAAACTGTAAGAGCCTGGACCATAGATACACAAGAGCAGAGACCGTAGATAAGTACATGTGTATTTACACTGCACCAGCACAATATATACAGATAAACATGTACTCGTACTTGAAGAGGACAGATCATAGTTGTAGTATAGGAGTCAGCAGACTTTTCTCTTTGGGTCGGCCTTGATGGTAAACAATTCATCCGCCGATCATCCTTCCTATCACGAATCTTCTATCTGTAAGGGCTGTTAGTCACGATTGCCTCTCAAGTTTGTCCTTTTAGTAGGGGCGGGCAGTGGCGGTAGCTTCTTAGGTTCGTCCTTTCTGTAGGGGCCGTCAATGACGATGATATCCCAAGTTCGTCTTTTTCTGTGAGGGCCTTCTGCAACAATTGCCTTCCAAGTTCGTCCTGTCTGTAGGGGCCGTCAGTGACGGTAACTTCTCCAAGTCCGTCCCTTCTGTAAGGGCCCGTAGTATAAATGGGTACCGCTCCTATCAGGGTCTCCGGTTGCTGCCCGTTTTCTGTTTCGGACAGAAATTTGACCACTACCCTAATTTCCTTGCTCCTGCTGGAGACATGCTGTTTGGATGACCGCCTGTAGTGTTGGTCGCCCTTCCAATGTGTGATGGTATTTGCTAATCAATATACACTGAGTTCATTGGAAACTGAACTGATGAAGGAGACAGATCACTGGTGTACTGATATGAGCATTGAACTCTTTCAATCTCCATGATATCAGACAACCTGTGGACGAATTGCACTCTTTCTCCCACCCCAAGAGTTTCCATTTTCTCGGCAATACGCTTGGTGTTTATATTATCACATGCGCGTTGCCATGGATTATCAGAAGGTGGCTATGTCAAATATTCGAGTTTAGTTTACACAATTTGATAGATTTTCAAGTCAGATCTAGCAAAATTATTTTCAGCCATTTCAGTTACTTCAGCTTAGCATCTCTGGAAATTCATGTCATTACACTTGAAGTTGGAAATTCATGTCATTCCATGTGAAGTTGTAAATTCATGTCATTACACTTGAAGTTGTTAGTTTATGTCATTTCATGTGAAGTTGTAAAATCATGCCATTCCAGGTATATGTTGGGGTCCGTTTCAGAATCAATAATTGTCGCTCCAATAGCCCCAGTCGAATACATTATGCCCCTAAACATGGTGGTGCCAATATAGCTATTTCAGCTTTTCTTGTATTTTCGGCTTGTCGTATAATTTTGAAAGCTCATAACAATTGTGGTCGTTGTACAGATAGCAATATGTTCTTTCTAAAGAGCAAATGTATCCAAGAATGGATAGTTAACTGGAATTAGAAATGTCTCTCGTGTCATACATTGGCATGCGAATAATTCCTTTACATATTTATAGAAGTATAAGTGCAAATGTGATATTCCCTTTGGAGAACAATGGTTTTCCTCAAGTCTACCGGAGTGGTGTATATATATATATCTTCAAGACTTCACCTATAGGGATTCTTCAAAGTCATGAGATCATCTATTCAGTTCAGTAAGAAGAAACTGGATTTTAAATGACTATCTTTTGACAACTTCTGCATATAGGCGTATTCATAATGGTCTGCCAAAGATGTATACAATTTGAATCCATTGAGATGCTTATACGCCGTTGATGTTTGTGGTTACAGATTTTGACATAAATATTATTAATGAGAAATTCTAGCAACCCGAGCAAAAATCATCCCAAGAATGACATCCCTTACGTAAAGTAGAATCAAAGAAGTCATTTTGGTCTCTGACATTAATATATCACTGAGCAACCGATAATATCAGTGTACTAGTGGGTTCAAAGAGAGAGTCCAGCGATCCCCTGTGGATACGTGTCAATGCGATATGTGTCCTTCGCCATACTTGTTCCGAAGCATTTTTTTTAGTTTTTAAGGATTCACATACATTCGTCAGTAGATATTTTTTTTAAATTCCAAACATTTGTTTTTTTCAAATTACTTTCGCTTCCTGCCAGGCTCTTGAATAGCAGAGTTTGTAGAAGTTTGGTTGTACAACCCCTGGAACCAGGTATAAAATCTAACTTTGTATGATGCTTATGTGTATCATGTTTATGCAGCAGAGTGATCATTTGGTATACCAGTATGATTGGTCGCAAGGGAAATACCTCTTTTCTGAAGAAATTACGTACTGTTCAAGTATTACTTTTGGTCGGCCATGAGATTAATATTCATCTGATCTCTATATGTCACTGAAGTATTTCTCTTCCACACATTCTGATACATTGACTACATGCGTATCACTGAAGTATTTCTCACCGACACAGTCCGATACCTTTGAGTACATGTATATCACTGGCGTATTTCGCTCTATCTCATACAGTCCGACACCTATGAGTAATTGTATATCAATGGCGTACTTCTCTTTATATCATACAGTCTGGCATCTATGGGTACACCTATGGGTCACTGGAGAACTTCTCTCTATCGCATACATATATATTATCAGGATACTGTGTTGTTCCCGCACTTTGTATCAGCTAGAGTTCTCGGAGTCTGGATCGCCGTATCGACCGAGACCGCAGGTCGAGGTCGATGCGGCGATCCAGACTCCGAGAACGAGAGCTGATACAAAGTGCGGGAACAACACAGTTTCCTGATAATATATTTATCATATACCGAACTCTCAGGATGTTTTTATTCACCTAATAGGGCGTTTGAATTCCGAACTATGTGTTATGACGCGCTTTGATTGTGTACGTGACGTGATAAGGCTCATTTGACCTAATTGAATAAATCCGCGCACGTGGCATTGGGCCAAAAATAAACTCGCGCGCCTCAATGGAACAAACTAGGTCAGGATAAACAAAACGAGAAAGACATAGTCAGGTTCAATCTAGGTAAACCAAGATATTCCGTGATATTATATCTGAGTTTAATGAGATTGAGTCAGGTTGAAACATTACCTCCCGCAATATTTGACATCGAGGATTGCAGAAGTGGTGAACTTGAAACGTACATATATACTGTTTGATGTGTTGTTCAACACACTGTCTTTCGAACTGCGAAACACGATGGATCTATGCAGGCGTACGGAAATTTCTCCAACTGAGAAATTCAAACAATGACAAGCAACGCGATTCCGACAGTCTCACAGACGATTCTTGATTCAGGAATTACATTTTACAGTCAGCTGGTCAGTGTTAAAGGTACGTTTATAGATGGACGCATGTCCGATGGCTAAGAGGCAGTTGTTGAAATTCACGGCAAGGAAAGTTCATCAGTGGTTTGGCGAGACGAAACTTTTTGGAGGAACGAAATGGGTGGGATTTACGGTTTGCCCAGAAAACTTACTGTGCCCTGTTCACACTGTCAGCTGCATAATGTTTATACGGCCGTATTACATCTAAATCGGATCAAAAAATAAATAAAAAGTACTAACAGTATACGACCATGATTGGATTTTACAGTTTCTCTTGGATTTATCGAATCAAACATAATCTTAATGACTTTTGATTTGAATAAGAAAACACGTGATTGAATTGCTGTCTATTTTATAACTGTGGATCAACTGTCTGTCCCTGGAATTCAGATGTTTTCTGTAAAGCAGTAGTCAAGCAGAGCTTGCAGGGGCAATTGCACTGATAATCCATGGCCAGACGGGGAGCGTGCAGTCCCCATCAAGGCGGCCTGAAAATGGAGATTTGCAGCATCGGTTATCACTTCACCGAAGACGAACGGAGGGGGAGGGGATTGGTCTGCGTGTTTATTTTCAACGTTAACAGACTTACAACATATAGACTAAAACAACACTACGAGCCAGAGTAGCCACGTGTTCATGCTTTCGTTCAGTTCTTGTCACTGAAAACGTGGTCACGCGGTAGAGCCACAGAGGTTGTCTTTCCGAAAGACTTCCGTTCATTTGTATTCGCCATCAAGAAATAATTTCGAGTTCCGGGTAACAGGCCTATATTTGATATTGAGTCTTGGAATAAAACGGATGTTATAATAATCGGGTAGATTCTTTTTGTTGAATTTCTTACATTATTCAGTGTTACTACGAAAATTAATTGTCGCAAGATGTTGCTCACTATGTGATGAACTTTTCAATGATTTCGTCGCACAGTGATCATCTGGTGAGGTAGGGCGGGTACGACCCACCGTAAGGCTCAGATTGATGGTCACGAAGGCCAAAATCAGACTCCGAATAGGTTCAGTATATATGCATATATTATCGCAAGTGCAAATGCATTTGTATTGATCTGGAAATAGCCTTCAGAACGGATCAGCATGTGTGAAATTTTTAGTTCAATTAATAGAACAGAACAGGCTTCACGGGCTTTCCCCGACAGGTTGCCATGGTCACCGGCGAAAGTAGTTCCGGTTACCGAGTAGGGCGATACAGATATCGACTAGGGTGATACGGAAATAGAAAACGCGAGTGTGTATCACTATCCTAGCACGCATAGGTATATGATAAAGTCCGATATCTATGAGTACATGTATATCACTGGCGTACTTCTTTCTATCTCATACAGTCCGACACCTATGAGTACATGTATATCGCTGGCGCACTTCACTCTATCTCATAGGGTCCGACACCTATGGGTACACCTATGGGTCACTAGCGTACTTCTCTCTATCTCATACAGTCCGACACCTATGAGTAGTAGGGAGAGGTGAAATCCGTTATTATTTTGCCGGGGGAGGTAACTCTTGCATCCACCAGGGGGCGCTGTTTCCAGGTTAAAGGTATAGGGGACGCCCCATCGCCTTTTACCTCTGTGGCGCCTGTGGCACCAGGGGGCGCCACCAGCTGCGTGCGTATTCCTCCGCGGTGATGCGGTCTGGTGGTGATGCGGTCGCGGGGAAAAAGCTTCCGCGGAGAAAAATTAGTCCCTAGACTTGAAATACGCTGCATGGTCCGATTGGGTCGAGTGAGGTATCAAAGTGAAGCATTCGTGAAGGGGCATCCAGTCATGGGTGGGTGCATGTAAAATTAGGATTTTTTCCCGAAACTATAAAAAGCGGAACACGGACTTTACCCCTAAAATAGGGGAAAACACCTATCAACTCTAGCCAAAAGGGCTAATATCGGTCCCCGGGCTTATTGGGGCCTGCCTATCAAGTCAATGGGGTGGGTGCATGTAAAATTAGGATTTTTTCCCGAAACTATAAAAAGCGGAATACGGACTTTACCCCTAAAATAGGGGAAACCCCTATCAACCCTAGCCAAAAGGGCTAATATCGGTCCCCGGGCTTATTGGGACCTGCCTATCAAGTCAATGGGGTGGGTGCATGTAAAATTAGGATTTTTTCCCGAAACTATAAAAAGCGGAATACGGACTTTACCTCTACAATAGGGGTCTGTATTATACAATATAAGGGAAAATGCCTGTATGGGATATGGGGATGGTCATTTTTTTTTCGTGGGCTTTACTATGGGTTGTGGGGTCGCGTTTTTCTCGTCTCGCCAAGAAAATGACAATGGGAAGGGTCCCGGAGCGAATCGGTGAAATTTTTGGGAAAAGTCACCGAGGTCTGTATATAGGCCCATAGGCTGGCCATGGGGGGTATAGGTCCAACCTGGGAAATTCACACACGTTCATTGTGATATGGGTTGCTTGGATTTGTTTTTCACGTCTCGTCATTTAGAACACGATGGGAAGGGTCCCGGAGCGAAACGGTGAAGTTTTTGGAAAAAGTCACCGAGGCCTGGGTAGGCCCATAGGCCTATACTGCATGGCTATGGGTGTATAGGTCCATACGGGGTGGACGTTTTGGGATCTAGGTGGGCCACTAATGGTCCGATGGGGTCGAGTGAGGTATCAATGTGAAGCCTATGTGAGGGGGCAACCGATGGGATGGATGTGGGGTAGGAATATCGTCATTCTGCGCATGAGCAATAGACAAAGTGTATGGAAATAGACGTTTTGGGATCTAGGGGAGCAACTAATGGGCCGATTGGATCGAGTGAGGTATCAATGTGAAGCCTATGTGAGGGGGCATCTGATGGGGTGAGTGCGGGTTGAAATATCGTCACTCTGCGCATGCGCAGTGGACAAAGGGTATGGAAATAGACGTTTTGGGGTTTAGGTGGTCCACTAGTGGGCCGATGGGATCGAGTGAGGTATCCATGTGAAGCCTATGTGAGGGGGCTAGACTAGGGTGTCGTTTCCATTCTGCTGCGCAGGTCACGTGGGTTGTGACGTCACTTCCGGGTTTCACCTCCAAACCCAGAAGAGTTCCAGTTTTCTCTTAGACGTCCGGATGTTCAACCTCCGGGGTTTTTCCCGGCCCGGCCCGGCCCGCCCCGGCCGCAGCGCGCGCGCACGTCATCACCGGCAGTGCGCGGGTGAATGTCGGGTCAAAAGGTCAAAGGTCACATCCAGGTCAAAAGATCCAAGGTCTCCCTTTCGGCAAGGTTCGGCGACAATGTTGCGGCATCGATATACAGAGCTTGAACCCCAAAAGGGGATTGTAAATTAACCTGGGAAGGATGGGCAGTTCCATTTGGACCAATCAGCGGTCGAGAAAAAGAACCAATGAGCGATCGATAAAAGAACCAATGGACGGGTACTAGAATTTCGCTCACGTCTGCGCCTACATCCGGGTACTGGGATGCTTTCGCCCACGTCCGCGCCTACATCCGGGTTCTTGTACACCCGGGTAATGTTTTCTGGACATGGATGGGTTAGCTTTGGCTCCATTCTAGGCCACTGATTGGATAATACGGTGTTGAAAGCCAGTTTCATGCATTATGCTCATATAGAAAACACACAAGACAGGGTTTTTTGGTGAGATCTCATTTTTTTACTCGGTGAACAACAACAACGTGAGAACAACCACGTGAAAACTGAAGCCCAGAACAGGGGGCTTGTACATTGAAAGAACTGAAGCCCAGAACAGGGGGCTTGTGTACATTGAAAGAATTCAAGCCCAGAACGGGGCTTGCACATTGAAATGATGGACGGCCCAGTCATATACGAGTACATCGCGGTCCTCGGCCTTGGGGTACTCGTCAAACATCTGTACGATGGTAGATAAGATCCTTCCTCGGCATCGATGGTACAGGTAAAACAAGCAATATTGTCCGCACACGCTACTGGTCAGGCTTTGCAACGTTTGACTGTTCCAACACCACGTCTCTGTACCTTGATCCATGAAGTCTGTTAAATCGGGATGGAGGGGTGGCAGGCCGTACGGGTCAAAGTATTCGCCCTGCTGTTCTGTCAAGTACACGGCCACCCAATGTTCACCGGGCCGATCCATCGGGTCCGTGTTGAGAACGTATGCAGCAGGATACACACGGTCTAATGGGAACACATCTCGGGCGAACACCCCTTGAAAGACCATACGTGTCCCTGGGTCATTCTCCAGCACGGTGGTAATCTGGTCTGTATCCATGTTAGGTGGAAAAGTCACACAGGACGTTGCGCGCCTTGTCCACTTGAATGATGTTGTCAAACTCGGCGTAGCAGATCACATTGACGATGGTCCCCAGGGCTCGTGCAAAGTGGATTTCCAACCGTAAATTGCCTTGCTTGGCCAGGGCCAGCTGATGGTCGTTCTCTAAGGTGGGGGTCAGATCGAAACAGAACAACGTGTATCCGTTCGCGTAGTCCTCCCGACTGATCAAATTCCCTTCGTCCTGGTTGATTTGACCGGTGGCTGTAAACAGGCTCTGATAGGCTCGAATGAAATTCCTGCGCCCAAAGTTCGGTGTTAAGGCCGTGGCTGGACCTGTTGTCCATCCACATGCAGGGCCACAAAATTGATGCCGAAATGTTTAAAGTCAAACGGATTCTCTGGGTAGGCTCCGCTGAAACTGGTATTTTCCACACAGGCCAGGATCAATCGCTTGGGTAGTTCCCCCAGGAACAGGTTTTCTTTGTTGGCGCCCATATTTCCAGCAGGCACAGAGAACACTTTGGTTTGTACACGTCGGATAGGGTACTGGGCTGGTTTTGTTTCCAAGGCTTTCATGTGTCCCAATTGAACGGCTGGATTCGGTTTCACTTTTCGGACATACAGGACTGCCTCTTGGATAACAATCTTATAGTCAGCTGCATGCCCATCTACGTTAGTGGCCATCAAGGCGAAGGTCGGAGGCGCCCGTATCAGTCGGATTTTGATGGGGATCTTGTTCAAGAGGTATCGGTCTTGCATGAACATGTCTGCATGTAGTCGACCCATGAGATCCACCGAGGCACCGTTCGCAGTGAAAGCCTTCCGTTTGTTATATCCCACATTGTCCGTCGTGTCCATGTGCTCGGGTGTGTCCTGGTAGAATAAAGCGGCTGTCAGCTGAGATTTTGTAGCCTCTCGGCCATACGACAACAGTGTCTCGATGTAGGCTCGATAGGGGTACGTGTTGGTCGAGTCACTGCTGAGTTTATCGCTGAGAAAAATATCCACCTGTTGAAACATCGAGTGCAGCCAGAGATTCGTCGGGCCCACCGTTGCAGCTTGGATGATTCTGGAGCCATCCCCATTGACCACCTTGGCTTTCACATACAAGTATGTATGGACTAAATCCACATAGGCCGTATCCGCATTACTGATGGTCAACTCGATGGGCCCTGTTTCGTTGATGCTGGAGAGCGGGAGATGCTCCACCCATATTCCTTGTTCGGCACTGGTCTGTGTGGGCGGCACGGTCCACAAATCAAATTCACTGTTGGTGGAGGGACAGGACTCTGCGTGGATCAAGGACATGTTTAAGAAAAGATATCCTGGGTCTTCGATGTGCGTCGTCGCTGGGTCGGTCGTCGACTGGTGCGTGGTCTCGGTGGGGCAGCTCTTTTATTCCCTACGGTGCGTTGTGCTTTGGCCACCAAGACGCCTCCCGCTTCTTTGGCCCGCCGTTTCAAGGCTTCTTTGGGTGCCGTACCCCCCAAGACATCACCGGCCACTTGGAGTCCACTGCGTACCGCTTGTTTGCCGATTGCTTTCACCCCACGCGTCACCAAGGGCAGGAACGTTTTGACGATGCTGCCGAGTATGTTCCCCAGCCCATGTCCTCGTTGCATGCGTGCACCGCTAAAGACCGGAAAGCCACCCCCGGCCTGTTGGGCATAATAGTCCATATAGCTGCGTGCATCGCACTCGTAAGGTACTTTCATTATGCAAAGTGGGGAGCACGTGCTTGTCGAAAATGAAGTGTCAGCACCACTTTTCCTCGTTCGAATGCCACCGGTCGTCCCGTGTCATCTCTTATATCCACCGTGATAGTGTTGATGTCGGTTTGTCGTACGGGCAGGTAGAGCATGTGGGTGAAACTGTGGGTGATTTGATCTCCATACCTCTTTTTAATGGGGACCACCCGTAACAGAGGTGTGTTGATATCGCCCACGATGTGGTTGTCGACTACGTCCGAGTAGACGTAGAGTCCGTACATACCCGACTTCATATCCATCGGGATCTGGCCATGGTCCTCGGATGGACCCGTGTAGGTCGCGTGAGCGAGACCCAGCATTTGCTGTAGGATAGGACTCAGTACGACACTCACGTTGTCGGTGAGAAGGATCTGTGCCTTGTCGTTGTGTGCGTTGTAATCGAAGTCCACGTGATTCTTGAAGGGAAAGGATTTGATGGGTTCTGATGTATTCGTGACCTCCCGTAGAGCCTTATAATGCAACAGTCTTGTCAGCCCACCCATGAACTCCTTGGGGGTATCGTATTGGCCTTCGGGGAGGGTGAGTCGGGTGTTTTTGCCTTCGTAGGTCACCTCGTACCACACTTCATTGGCTCGCACGTTGTACCACGAGTAAGGGTATTGGATATCCACGAGGCCGCATTCCCATCGTCCAGGTAAATGCAACGGTTGCGGTAACTGGGTGACGTACTTGGCCAAGGTGTTGTCAGGAAACACATCCAACGAACTGTTACTGGGTAGGGTGAGGTAAAACATGGCGACTGAGCTGTCCTGCTGCTGCTGTTGGTTTTAATAGGTGTTCCAGGCCTTGGGCGGTTGTGTCCGGCGTCGTGTTCGTCGCGGTGACTTGCTACGTGTCACGGCTCTGGAGATGTGGGGTGTCCTGGTCGAGGGTGGTTTTTTAAATGCCTGAAAAGAAGGTGCCCGTTGTGGTGGTGTTTTGGGGGGTGACTCACTCGGCTTCCCAAGGTTGTGGAGTCTGTCGTGGTGCACGACTCGGTGAGTCACGCTGCATAAAGGCCCAGCGGTGGGGGTTCCCCACCAATTTCTGTGGTACATGCATGTCTTTCAAGCCTTGAGCGAAGAGCTCCCATCCTCTAGGATCCGTGTGCGACCTGCGTTGACGCATCAGGTCATTCACTAAATCCGTCATGTGGGTCCCCGGGACCACCTGATTCTGTACCAGTAGTTCGCCTTTATCATTCCAAGTCATGTTAGGATTCTGTTTCATCCGTTGTAATACCAGGCCAGCTTGTTTCTTGAACGATGCAGGTACACTCTTCAGCACTTCGTCTTCCACCCACTGTGGGGCTGTGGGTGGTACCCCTGGTAATGGCGGCTGTTGGAGCGGTGCTGAGGTCGGCGGTGTGTCACGTGGTGGTGGTGGTGGTGGGGTAGAGAGGGTTTTGTATTGGTCCATGAACGTCATGTACCGTTGAAGCGTCTCATTGTACCGTTGTACTTTCTCACTGTCGCTTAACCCCGGTCTCTGTAAGATCTGTTGCATCTCTCCATCGAGGGTGTTTATGGTCTTCACCGTAGGTGGGACAGGGTAGGGCGATTGGAGGTTTTGAAGGAACCGTGGTTCGACGAGGACCATTTTTTTCGTGTGGTTCATTGTCGGCCGAAGAGTCCACCCAATACTGGGCCCAACACGGAAGCGGCCAACGGTGCTAAGATGGCCCCGAGAAAGCCGCCTTTCTGTAACACCTTTTTCTTTTGTGTTTGTGGGACCCGCTTATGGACTAGGGTTCGGAGACCTGTCTTATGCTTGGCCAACTTGGTCTTCTGAGCCGGAGTCAGTGGTACGTTGCCTTTTAACAGGTTGTACCCGATCTCGCACAGACAGCGTACAAGGTCAGGGTCCGCACCGCGTACAATGGTTCGGACCAACTCGGGTGGGGCCGTCTTCAATACACGGAGCGTGGGAGCGTGCTTCCGTACTCGCGCAGACATCATGTACAACTAATGCCAGAACCCACAACTCTGCCCGTTTTATCTACCTCAGAGAACAGAGACAAAGTCAACCATGCTGTGGTATTCATTCTTTTTATTATCCCCATCATCAAACACACACTCCAGCTGGGGGAGCCACTGTGGGTGTGTTTACATTATTTTTGCATGTACACGTGGTGGGCCTCTTCGGGAAAGATGCCGGTCCGTAGTAGAAGGTGCTCGGGGGTGGCTTGCTTGAGGTCGAAGAGCATATACCCGTGCTGAGGGGTTGTGGCATCTTTAAAGGCTTCCAACTCAAACGGTGTGCGGCCGGGATACATCTGTCTCGCCAGGTGCAGCAGTTGAGTGGTATCTCTCGGGTTTTTGAAGACCACCAGGTAGTGGGCATTTAAGCTGATGTTCTGATGTTCTTTGTTTTTACTGAACAGATTCTGCACAATGTAGATGATGCTGAACCGTCGATGGTGGCTGCCTTTGGTAAAAAGTTGGGTGACCCGCGCATCCGTCTCCGCCATGAGATCATCCAGAACCACCAAGGTGTCGGGTTCCAAATCGGCCAGGTTGGGTAGGCCTTCCACGAACATGATGTGGGGCATTGGTGCATACGCTGCCTGCCATTCTCCGTAACACCACACGACTCGGGCAATGGGTGGGGTGATCATGCTGTCGGCGTGTTGAAGGAGCTTCCTGACGAAGTGCGTTTTGCCGGAGCCCGTCGGTCCTGCGATGACGCAAGTGAAGGGATGCTGCCACCGAGGGTCCATGGTTCGAGCTGTATGCGCTGTCGTGGTAACCCGCTCTTGTAAATTTCGTACGAGTGAACTGGAGTGGTGGGGGTGGGTACAACGTCGGTGGTCGTTGTCTGTTCAGTGTGAGTGATGATGGTGGTGGGTATAACGTCGGTCGTCGTTGTCTGTTCAGTGTGAGGGATGAAATCCGGTGGGTTTTCAGATGTAGTGGGTGTACTTGGTGTAGGTGTGGAGCTTGGTGTGGAGCTCGTTGTGGCTTGTACACGGGGGGTGGTGGTGACTGGAATCGATACGGGGTTGACTGGTGCTATGTAGACCGGTTTCACTGATGGCTGGTGTTCTCAGTTGGTTAAGTAGCGTGCTGACATAGGGTACGTCGTAAAACACACCTCCGTACAACACACTCAACAGGGTTAGCACTATCACCACAAAGCCCACTTGTGCTTTGCGCGTTTTGGGAGACGCTGTGTTCAGAGGCAGCTGCTGTTTGTCCATAGCACCGTGGTCGAACGTGGAATGAAGGATGACGGTAGTGGTGTCTGGCTTTATAGTCGTTTCACCTGGTTGGCAGCGACCCAGGAATTGAAGGAACTGGGCCAGCCTTGCCATTTGACGAAATGAAACAGTTTGCCACGTCGACGTTCCGTTTTCAAAATCTGCTCCACCGTGTAGTAGTCTTGCTGTGTTTTTACGACAGGCTGTAATTCCGTCTCGTAAAACGTCCCTAGCAACGGTTCCCCTTGAAGATCTTCCAGTTCATAGACTCGCTGCTGTCGGGGTAGGCGCCGTTTAATCAGGAAGTGCTCATCGCTCCAGTTGGGCAAGTAACTTTTCTCGAACTTGCCCTTGACTTTACTGATCCGTACAGGGTCCCCGACCGTGTACACCGCCTTCGGTGCTCGTTGCGATGGCCTGGGGTACAAGACACGCCGGACTTGGGCTTCATTGCGTTGGGTCACGGTAATGGGGGCTCTCTCTATACTCCGATGATAGGCTCAATTGTAACCACTCACAATTTTCGGGAGAACATCGATGTACCGCCTTGTATTCTTATAGGTGAAATATTTATACATGCGACCTTTGAATGTCCTGTTGAACCTTTCCACCACAAAGCCTTGGTCTCGTTGTACGTATGGAAGAAAACACCTTCTGGGCTTTCAGAAACTGTTGGAACGGTTTGTTGAGGAATTCCGTGCCTTCGTCGGTTTGCAAATACATGGGTTTGCGCCCGGTCATGAAGATGTCCTTGAACGCCGCTATGAGATTCGCCCCCGTTTTCGTCCGGATGGTACCACCCACGCATACTTCGACAGGATATCGATGCACGTCAAGATATACCGATTCCCATCGTTGTGTTTGGCAAAGGCGCTCATATCGACCAAATCCGCTTGCCACTGGGCATCTATTCCTCCCATGATGACCCGGTTCCGTAGAAAATGGCGACGGACAGCTCGATGTAAGGTATAGGTGTCTTGTTTTCTTAACCAATCTCGGACTTGGGCACGTTGTATCCCCTGGGGTTTGGCCGCTCGATAGAGAGCCGACAATGCACTATAGGCCGCCGGACTGTCGGGACTGTAGTATAAGTTATCCAACACCTTCTCCCAGCGCTTCATGGTGACAAATGATGATGGATCCTGGCTCTATCGTTTATTTATAACGGGTATATCTTGGGCCGGAGTTTCTTTCTGATTTTCTTCGTTGGCTTCCACAGTGTCCATGGTAAATGACCAGTCCAACTCGTCTGATGACCGCTTGATAAGCACTTGATCCACATCTACCACGGCATCTTCCAATGCAGACCATAGATCAGGGTGAAGGGTAAAATGCACTGTACCCCATCTAGCCGAGCCAATTGAGCAAAGAAAGGGCCGCGTCGGATGTACACATCGTGACACAAGTGGATGAGGTCGCCGTCCAGTTCACCAGACAACACCCGTTTGAATTTGGTCCAGCCCTTCCGGGACAGACGAATGTGGGCCGGGCACGGTTGTGTAGGGTCCGCATCACAGATGTCTCCCACCTCCTCCATGATATCGACCTTATCCGCATACACGTGCAGGAAAACCTCGGGGGTCAAGCTGAGATACGCCAGTATTATATGCTCCGTCATGGTCAGTACGTGAATGGTATCAGATTTGACTGTCTCTCGTATTTATAGGGAGAACCCCGTGAGATCAAAGGATCGGGTGGTCATGTCACTGGGCTGACTGAGTCTAGCCGGGTAATCAATGGCATCGTCGTCTGGTTCATGGCTAGACATTTGTTCATTGGGTTCTGCCGCCGCTTCTCTCAGGGCACGAGCCCACTCCAACTCGTCTGATGACCGCTCGTCCGGTGTAAACAGCTGGTCCACGATGGGCACCACTTTCTCGAAGGCTGTCCACAGATCGGGGTCTAGGGTGAAGCCTCGCGTAGGGTCTTGGTAGCGGCCCAGGCGTGGGAAGAAGGGTCCACGGTGTACGTAGATGGCATTGTCTATGTGGATGAGGTGTCCGTCGAGCTCGCCGCTCAACACCCGTTTAAATTTGGTCCAGCCGTCACGGTGTAGCGTAACCGTATTCGATACGGTCTCAGCGCGCGACCAGCAAACATCTCCACGGTCTTCCACGAGGGTGACTTTATCTTCATAGACGTGTAACCCCACCCGGGGTGTAAGGGGAAGGATGGCTCGTAGAACTGGTGACATGGTTGACCCAATGACGATCGGTGAATGACGCACACTGTGTCTGACCCTCGTATTTATAGTCAGGTGCCACTGTCAATGCCACAGCGCCAGGGTCAATAGGGCACAGGCCATGACTAGGCCAACCAGCCGTCGCTGATTCCGGCGTGAGCGCTCGTGGTCCATAGCCCGAGCATCAAGGATGGCTGTCATAGTCCAGTAGTGGTGAGTGATGGCACACCTCTCCATCGAGTGCACTCTGTCGAGGACCGCTTCTGTGAACTCGTTCAGGATCTGGCGTCGCCCCTCGTTGTCGTCGCCATCTGAAAACATGGACCGAACCACTGCTCGGTAACCCGTGAGCGAATTAACCACGGTCGCATGCTGTAAAATGCGAGTCGCATAGGGACGGGTGTCCGTCATGGCTCTGAAACCGTAGGAATGGAGGTGTAGGATCCAGAGAGATGTGTTTTATGGACCATGTCACACATGCGCGCCGGAGGATCCCCTGGAAAATCTTCTCCACGTCTCATGGTATAGCTCCGGTGAGGCAGGCTCAGGCTTGTGAGGCAGGCTCAGGCTGGTCAGGTCAAGCAGGCCAACAATGAATGCAGCATTGCCCTAAACATTCCCACTTTTATACACCTACATAGAAGTACCCGGATGTAGGCGCGGACGTAGGCGAAAGCATCCCAGTACCCAGATGTAGGCGCAGACGTGAGCGAAATTCTAGTACCCGTCCATTGGTTCTTTTATCGATCGCTCATTGGCTCTTTTTCTCGACCGCTGATTGGTCCAAATGGAACTGCCCATCCTTCCCAGGTTAATTTACAATCCCCTTTTGGGGTTCAAGCTCTGTATATCGATGCCGCAACAATGTCGCCGAACCTTGCCGAAAGGGAGACCTTGGACCTTTTGACCTGGATGTGACCTTTGACCTTTTGACCCGACATTCACCCGCGCACTGCCGGTGATGACGTGCGCGCGCGCTGCGGCCGGGGCGGCCCGGGCCGGAAAAAAACTCGGAGGTTGAACATCCGGACGTCTAAGAGAAAATTGGAACTCTTCTGGGTTTGGAGGTGAAACCCGGAAGTGACGTCACAACCCACGTGACCTGCGCAGCAGAATGGAAACGACACCCTAGTCTAGCCCCCTCACATAGGCTTCACATGGATACCTAACTCGATCCCATCGGCCCACTAGTGGCCCACCTAGACCCCAAAACGTCTATTTCCATACCCTTTGTCCACTGCGCATGCGCAGAGTGACGATATTTCAACCCCGCACTCACCCCATCAGATGCCCCCTCACATAGGCTTCACATTGATACCTCACTCGATCCCATCGGCCCACTAGTGGCTCCCCTAGATCCCAAAACGTCTATTTCCATACACTTTGTCTATTGCGCATGCGCAGAATGACGATATTCCTACCCCACATCCACCCCATCGGTTGCCCTCTCACATAGGCTTCACATTGATACCTCACTCGACCCCATCGGACCATTAGTGGCCCACCTAGATCCCAAAACGTCCACCCCGTATGGACCTATACACCCATAGCCATGCAGTATAGGCCTATGGGCCTACCCAGGCCTCGGTGACTTTTTCCAAAAATTTCACCGTTTCGCTCCGGGACCCTTCCCATCGTGTTCTAAATGACGAGACGTGAAAAACAAATCCAAACAGCCCATATCACAATGAACGTGTGTGAATTTCCCAGGTTGAACCCATACCCCCATATAGCCAGTATGGGCCTATATACAGACCTCGGTGACTTTTCCCAAAAATTTCACCGATTCGCTCCGGGACCCTTCCCATTGTCATTTTCTTGGCGAGACGAGAAAAACGCGATCCCACAAGCCATAGTAAAGCCCACGAAAAAAATTGACCATCCCCATACCCCATACAGGCATTTTCCCTTATATTGTATAATACAGACCCCTATTGTAGGGGTAAAGTCCGTGTTCCGCTTTTTATAGTTTCGGGAAAAAATCCTAATTTTACATGTACCCACCCCATTGACTTGATAGGCAGGCCCCGATAAGCCCGGGGACCGATATTAGCCCTTTTGGCTAGGGTTGATAGGGGTTTTCCCCTATTTTAGGGGTAAAGTCCGTGTTCCGCTTTTTATAGTTTCGGAAAAAAATCCTAATTTTACATGCACCCACCCCATTGACTTGATAGGCAGGTCCCGATAAGCCCGGGGACCGATATTAGCCCTTTTGGCTAGGGTTGATAGGGTTTTCCCCTATTTTAGGGGTAAAGTCCGTGTTCCGCTTTTTATAGTTTCGGGAAAAAATCCTAATTTTACATGCACCCACCCATGACTGGATGTCCCTTCACGAATGCTTCACTTTGATACCTCACTCGACCCAATCGGACCATGCAGCGTATTTGAAGTCTGGGGACTACTTTTTCTCCGCGGAAGCTTTTTCCCGCGACCGCATCACCACCAGACCGCATCACCGCGAAGGAATACACACGCCCGATTCACGCAGACCGGAAGTGACGTCATACATGACGTCACACTTCAGTACATGTCCTATCATGTTCAGTCATACGGGACTGGTGGCGCCCCCTGGTGGATGCAAGAGTTACCTCCCCCGGCAAAATAATAACGGATTTCACCTCTCCCTACTACTCCTATGAGTACATGTATGCCAATGGCGTACTTCTCTCTATCTCATACAGTCCGACACCTATGAGTACATGTATATCACTGGAGAACTTCTCTCTATCTCATACAGTCCGACACCTATGGGTACATGTATATCACAGGAGTACTTCTCTGTATCTCATACAGTCCGACATCTATGGGTACATGTATATCACTGGAGAACTGCTCTCTATCTCATACAGTCCGACACCTATCAGTATATCACTGGAGTACTTCTCTCTATATCATACAGTCCGATATCTATGAGTACATATATACCACTGGAGAACTTCTCTCTATCTCATACAGCTCGGCACCTATCAGTATATCACTGGAGTACTTCTCTCTATATCATACAGTCCGATATCTATGAGTACATATATACCACTGGAGAACTTCTCTCTATCTCATACAGTCCGACACCTATCAGTATATCACTGGAGTACTTCTCTCTATATCATACAGTCCGATATCTATGAGTACATATATACCACTGGAGAACTTCTCTCTATCTCATACAGCTCGGCACCTATGAGCACATGTTTATTACTGGAGTACTTCTCTCTATATCATACAGTCCGTCACATAGATTACATGCAGATCACTGGCGCACTTCTCTCTATCTCATACAGTCCGATATCTATGAGTACATGTATAATGGAGAAAGGGAGAATTAATGTTTAACGTCGCGTTGTTACTGAAGTAGTCGACTTAATGATACAGCAATGCCTGATAGCCATCTAAGTTGATTTTCGTCCGTTTTCACGACTCCTTCAAATCAAGGCCTTCTTTACGACCGACTTGTTCTGTTGGACGGGGGAGTTTCGATAATCGGTATGCAATCGATAAAATGTCACAAAATCGAGACTATTAAGCCAATAACCTGTATTTCATGGGGTTTGTGAGGAGAAGAACCTGTATAGCTGAGCTGTTGATTCTCTGAAGATTGCTGCCCCTGTTTACAGGTTTATTCTTCCGTATTTATCCAATAATTGTAACTCTGTCATCCACTCGATTCTGAAAAACAGGCTCAAAATTAGGCATACTAAACACAGCTTCCTAACATGGAACAACGGCTATCTAACATGGAACAACGGCTATCTAACATGGAACCACAGCGTGGAACCACAGCTGTCTAACGTAGTTCCACAGCGGACTATCGAGGAACCAAAGCAGTATACCGTGGAAGCAAAGTCTACTAACGTGGAATCACGGCTATACCTAACGTGGGAGCAACCACAGCAGTATAAATTGGAACAATTACTGTCTAACGTGGAACCCAATGTGTCTGTCGTTTTGGGGCGATTTGGGGTGTATCGCAGCCGGGGGGGGGGGCGCGGAAAGTGCCCACCCCCCTACATATTTTCTCTACCACTAAGGCTAGAGCGCTGAAACTTACCACACAGTATCTTGGATTCAAGCTCTACCGGGAAATGTAAAAAAAATCCAAGATGGCCGCCATGATGACGTCACAGTGACGTCATCTTCTCGGAAGCCATTTTTCGACCTTTTTGGGGTCGATTTTTCGAAATTTTCTTTTTTCCGATTTTTCTCTCTCGAAAAAATCAAATAAAATATAGAATAATTAGTTTTGCATAAATAAAATACTTTCAAGGCCTTTTAGGCAAGGAAAATGTGAAAAAATGGAGCGAAAAGATTGAAAAACACGACTTTTGCGGATACCACATGGCCGTCATTTTGAATTTACCCATGATCCTCTGCCCGGGGGTATATGAAAATAGGCTCAAAATGACCCCAATAAGATAAGCTTTAAAGTCACCAAGTTTCGGTCTCCTCGGTTTTGTCGCTTCGGAGCAGCAGAGAAAAGTTCACTAGGGGAGGGGGGGGGCACTTTACGCCCCCCCCCCCCAGGCCAGGTAGGGTTAACGCGGGATCACATTTGTTTATCTTTGAACCACAGCTACCGAATGCGGAACCACATCTGCCTAACGTGAAGCAATATCTGTCTGACGTGGAACCAAATCTGTCTGACGTGAAACCACATTTGCCTAACGTGAAGCTACACGTGTGTGTGACGTGGTATTATTGTTATGGGGATTACAGTCGTCCAGAAATAACATATTAGCTAATGTATTTGAAAGTTATGCTTTGGCAATTGTGTTTTGTAGTATCAGATTATACAAGTAGACTACGTTATCTTTAAGAGGAAAACAATTGAGTAGATTAATAATTGCTTGTAAAATGCGACAAGCTGCTTGTTTACGGCACTGCCGGTGTGGAGGCTAAGAATGTCCTGTGGCTACGGGTGTCTATCTCCTATCTTCTAACCCAGGTAGGACATTTTCCTCCACATTGGGAACAAGTGCCCGTCCTTGGTTGCAATAGAAAAGGATATGAACAGCGACACTAATCACCAGGACTTTCTTATCCATCACACCGGTATAAACACGTTAATGTTCTAAACTCATGTACTGTGTCTCACAGAATAAATATCGCAGTCACGTCGACAGAAGAATGTGAGAGCTTGTTTAGCAGCACTGTGGGCCAGTCATTTGTAGAACCAGCCCAACCGACTGTTGAACGTATTTGTATATTTGTAATGTCAGGTTAAGTAAAGTTCCAGTTAAACGTATAGCATGCAGGTTTTGTGTTCCTTCTGACGTCCAACGAAGACCAAGTACCACGAATTTAGCATCACAATAGAATCACAGTAGTCTATCGTTGAACCACAGTAGTCTATCGTTGAATCACAGTAGTCTATCGTTAAACCACAGTAGTCTATCGTTGAACCACCGTAGTCTATCGTTGAACCACAGCTGTTTGACGTAGTCTATCGTTGAATCACAGCTGCTTAACGTAGTGGTTATCGTTGAACCACAATTTCTTAGCGTGGAACCACAGTTGTCTGACTCGGAACTGCCGCTGCTTAATGTGGAACCACGGTCGACGGTCCATCATTGAATCAAAACTGCCTAACGTGGAACCACGGTTCCCTGTCGATAAACCACATCTGCCTAACGTGGAACCACAGATGTCTAACGTGGACTCAAATTGTCTATTGCTGAATGACAGCTGCTTATCGTGGAACCACAGCTGCATAGCTTCAAACTAAAGCTATTGTCCGGGTGCCCATGACAGGAAAAGCGGGGTTCCATTTATTTCTTCTCCTACTGGTAAATTTTGTCCTATCCATCAATGTACGTTGGAGCATGGTGGTCAACACAATGGTGGCCGAGTGAGTATTAAGGTCCGAGCGACCATACCAGAGGCAGCGGATCATTTTTCGAGATCTGCAAAGAGGCAGTGGTACTTAAAGAACAATAACTTCCTTAATTTTCCCCCAATCTGTTCAAAGGAGGTATTAGTTTGCTCAGCAGTTGGTAATTATAAAGTATCTATATTTCAAAGGAAGTCTTGAACTCAATCTCAGACGCCATGTATCTGGAATAAAAATGATTTAATTTGAGCCAAAATGTGTCACAGGAGAGGGTTATTGATTGGTTGGCCTATTTATCGCGTCACCCCTACCTCCGTATTGGGGAATATAGCCCAGGTACTGGAGGATGACGTTATCCCATCGAGTAGGCTTGCGCTAGATGAAATCAACACCTCGGATTATGCTGACAATTGGTGGGCTAAGTTACCAAGCGCATTTCGAAGCGTATACGTAGAAATGGGCCGTGGAAATGAACTATAGAAATCTACAGAAATAGACTGTAGAAATGGACTGTAGAAATGGAATGTAGAAATGGACTGTATATCTTTTTGCGTATATCATCTATCCAAAATTATATGAAATACTTGATTATACACAAAATACTCGCAATATGAATAACAAATAATATGTAAACAAATGTTCGGAGCGTGTCGCAAAAGCGTCACCCAGCAGCAATATGCGATTCTCCGACGCATTGCAATTCTCCGGTACCTCATATACATGCACAATAATGTTGATAGCTAGAATAATAAATTATGGGATGACGAAAAGCTTATTATATATCTTAAAATATTCTTCAAAATTTGGCCAATTATATACAAATATTGGATCGCATTGTTGCGTTCTATATTCACTTGCTGTAAAGGGTTTCTGGGAGAATAACTCTGGTTACAGAATCCCATGTTACTATAAAATGGTCCTTTTCTAACAGTCATATGTCACGAAAGTATGTTACAGGTATAAAGGTAGGCGACTGTCCTAATGTACCATTTAAAGAGCAAATGTTCCTATCGATCTCTCCTCCCTCCCATTTTCAGTATCGGATGGCTCGACCTAAATAAATATCCTTGTTTATGTACGCCAGGCTCTCTTCTCACCAAATTAAGGGAGCATCTTTAGGTATTAAGTCTGCTTGACAAGGGATGGCTAAGCTTGTGCAGCTTCTCTTATATTACTGGATTCATCGGCGGCCGTGCTGTGGAAGCCCTGGGGAAATCTCTCAGTTACCGGTCTCATAATTAGTCCTGTCTCGTTAATAACACGTTGTTTTAATAAGGGATGGCCCGTCGTCTGATCTGGTCTACCCATGGACACCTCGCTCATCTCTACCACATTGCCACATCTCGGCGATATCAGCAGAGCCCTGAAATCGAACAAACCGGCATGCGGCAGGACATTCTATACTCTCTTAGAAAACTTGAGTTAACTGAGTGAATTTCACTAAATTCAAATCAAATTTGAGTCACATCCGCACAGATTTGATTTAAATAATTCACTCAAGTTGGATTGGGACTAATTTCCACTCAAACTTGATTGAAATATTTGACAGAGATTATAACCTTTGTTTCTCGTGGCAGACATTCTGTGATACTTATACCATTTCCTTCCGTGTGGCAGGACATTCTGTACTAATTACAGGGCCTAACCTTTCTATTCATGTGACAGGACATTCTCTACATTTTATGACCTTTCCTTTCATGGGGCAAGACATATATCAATAATAACCTTTCATTTTGGCAGGACATTCTATAGAAATTATAAACTTTACTTCATGCGGCAGGACATTATATACCAATTATAACCTTGCCTTCCATGTAGCAGGACATTCTGTTGCAATTATAACCTTTCCTTTCATCTGACAGGACAATCTATATCAACTTTAACCTTTCCTTTCATGTGACAGGACACTCAATACCAATTACAAACTTCCCTTTATTGTGGCAGGACATTCTATGCCAACTACAAACTTTCCTTTCATTTGTATTTTGCAGACGGAATATCCGAGCCCCTCAAGTGTACCTATATCAATTACTTCACAAAGAACGTTGAGAGAGACGAATTGAAGCCGACACAAGCTATACAGCGTAAGTTGGGAGCAAACCCGAACGGTTAAGTTATATAATGTACTTTGGGATTTCAGCGAATTTCAGAAAGAGCATCAGTTAAATACGCGAGTAATGAATGAATAGATGGAACTGTAGCCGTTGTCACAGGTGTTTAATCTAACCGCCGAAATGCCAGATCTTCAGAAAAGGTTAATTAGTCCAAGTCAATTTGAGTAAATCCAGACTACATTGTAAGTGGAGCTGAAAGACATGAGTGATAGCCAGACATTTAATCAATGGACACTCGCCGCCCTATCACCAACACGATAGTCCTATAAACACGACTTCATCACAGTCTGCCGCCAACATAAAGGCCAACTTGGCCCTTGGCGTGTTTTGCCCTGTGTAGCCAAAGCCTGAGAACACAAACAGCTTGTCCATCGGATTGTATAGGCATAGCCTACTCAAAGCCTGAGAACACATACAGTTTAGCCATTGACTTGTGTAGGCCTCGTGTACCCTAAGCCTGAGTACACATACAGTTTAGCCATTGGCTTGTATAGGCCTCGTGTACCCTAAGCCTGAGAACATATACAGCTTAGCCATTGACTTGTATAGGCCTCGTGTACCCTAAGCCTGAGAACATATACAGCTTAGCCATTGACTTGTATAGGCTTCGTGTACCCTAAGCCTGAGAACATATACAGCTTAGCCATTGACTTGTATAGGCCTCGTGTACCCTAAGCCTGAGAACATATACAGCTTAGCCATTGACTTGTATAGGCCTCGTGTACCCTAAACCTGAGAACATATACAGTTTAGCCATTGGCTTGTATAGGCCTCGTGTACCCTAAGCCTGAGAACATATACAGCTTAGCCATTGACTTGTATAGGCCTCGTGTACCCTAAGCCTGAGAACATATACAGCTTAGCCATTGACTTGTATAGGCCTCGTGTACCCTAAGCCTGAGAACATATACAGCTTAGCCATTGACTTGTATAGGCCTCGTGTACCCTAAGCCTGAGAACATATACAGCTTAGCCATTGGCTTGTATAAGCCTCGTGTACCCTAAGCCTGAGTACACATACAGTTTAGCCAATGGTTTGTACAGGCCTCGTGTACCCTAAGCCTGAGAACATATACAGATTAGCCATTGGCTTGTATAGGCCTAGTTTATCCTGGGTCTGACAACTTATCCGTTGGCTAATATAGGCCTAGTGTATCCACAGCCTGAGAACACATGTAGTTTGGCCATGGGCTTGTATAGGACTAGTGTATCCAAAGCCTAATATCATATACAGCTTAGCCATTGGCTAGTATAGGCTTCGTGTATCCAAATTCTGATAACACACACAGCTTGATTCTTGGGGTGTGTAGCCCTATAGTGTATCCAAAGACTGAGAACCACACAGTTTGAACGTGGGCCTAATTAGGCCTATTATATCCAGAGCCCGATAACACATACAGCTTGATCCTTGGCTTGTATAGTGAATTGACAGCCTGATAATACATACGGCTCGGCCCCATCAAGTGTATTAACCCTATCTGGCCTGGGCTTTTTGGGACGTATCCTGGTCGGGGGGGGGGGGGGCTTACCCCTTGAGCTAGGGGACTGAAACTTACCACACAATACCCTTGGGTCAAGATCTACTACAAAATGTAAAAAAAAAATCCAAGATGGCCGCTTTGATGACGTCATTTTTAAAAATGGCATATTTGGTCGATTTTTCGGTCGGATTTTTCGAATTTTTTATTTATGCAATTTCTCCGCAAAAACTGCACGACAAATTAGTAAATATTAATGTGATGTGAAATAGAATATTTTTTGCCCCCTTTTCATCGCGGGAAAGCAAAAATATTGAAGAAATATGACAAAAACATCACTTTTCTGGTACCCCAGGTGGCCGCCATCTTGAATTTACCCATGATTCTCTGCTCGGGGGGTTATGCAAATAGGCTTAAAATGACCCCAATATGATAAACCATAAAGTCGAGGAGTTTCAGCTCTCCATTTTTTGTCATTCCGGAGATAGCGCACAAAGTTTGGTAGGACTCCCCCTCCCCCCCCCCCCAGGCCAGGTAGGGTTAAATTCACAACATGGTCATCAGGTCAAATTACCCTCAGTTCGGTAAGTCAGTTTGTCAGCGATACTTCTCGAGGTCGTATTGCCGCAAAATTTGGAAAACACATACAATTCAAAATTTCAAATAAAATGTTCGCTTATAAGCTTATATTTTTCGTTTCGATACAATTTCCTTAAAATATCGCTATTTTGATAGATGTGCAGAAACATGCGCTGTAGACGTAAAATTGGATTTGTCTGGAACCGAACCCAATCGCCATTCAAAATAATTTAGAATTTATTTTTTTAGTTCGAGGCACTATAACAACTTTTATATTGAATCAAATTGATATATTACATGGGGAAAACAGGGACCGCTCATCAAACTGTTTACTAACGGGAAAATGCGTTCGCGTATAATCAACAGAAAATCTGATTCCATTGGAAACCGAACCATATTAATTATCGGAATTTGGGGACGAGACGATGTATTGTCAGTTAGATGGCTGTTATTAACCTTCAACCCGTCATACACATGTAATCTATTGTTTCAATGTTTGTGATTTCAGTCTCGCTAGAGCGTTCAAATTACCTCACCTAATAAACAAGTTTCGGTTGTTTGTGAATTCAGACTTCATGAGACGCTCAACCTATCTCACTACATATAATATATTGTTTGATTGTTTGTGATTTCAGTCTCGCTGAGGCTCAATTTTCTTCCCTACCTATTATATCCTAGTGTTCGATTGTTGGTGATTTCAGTCTCGATGGGGCGCTCAACCTACCTCACTACATATACCAATGTTTGATTGTTTGTGATTTCAGTCTGAGGCGCTCAACCTGTCCCACTACATATAACCTATTGTTTGATTGTTTTTGATTTCAGTCTCGATGAGGCGCTCAACCTTCTTCCCCCTATCCAGTTTGTTGATATTGCTCATTGGGGGCATTATATGTTTTGTCGGTCATTGTCATACACAGAAGAAAGTCCTGACCTTTGTCTCGGGGATATTCTTCGTACTAGCTGGTGAGTGAGTCAAACGGTTTACGTTCATAAAATCTATACCGGGTACTGCCAAACTCCTATCCTAGAATACTGACTGCCATTTACTATAGCAGTATATAATCCTCTTTGGACTAGGATCCACACAACCTTCGTGTAATAACTTGACTATCCAGATGGGGTGTTTTTTCCCCACTCCCAGTCGGCCCCGCAACTGTCCTCGTAAATGGGTGGTGAAATAGTCTAACATAGTCAACATCTTATATATATTTTGTTTTCTTTACTACCGAAGTTAGACCCCATTCCAATCTGTTAGGAAGTACTGGCTTCCAACTGATATCATATCTAAAAGTACAGCTTGATCAACTGTATTAATGTCGTATGTTTTAGTAAACTGTGGGATCTACTTAATCTCTTAGAACATATAATTCATTAGCCGTAGCTGGTGATGTTAACTCTTGAACTTTCCAACTATAAGAATGTTGTCGAATGAATCTGCTTGTCCTTCATATAGTCTCTGCTCATGTGAAAGTGCACAGATCATGTACATCGTCCATGGACGGCGTACAGGTACATACATGGACAGTGCACACGTACATTTACGGTATACATGGACGATATACATGGTGTGTTTACTTGTATATGGGAACAGGCTGCATTAAGGAGAGGCATTGTCATCTGACTATATTTTCAGTTGTAAAGTTCGAGCGTGACATCACCAGCTATGGCTATTTCGTGCCAATAATATTCTACGCGCCGCTCAGTTTTCGAAGACATATGAAATTAACATAGTGTGATCACGCCGTACGTCAAGATTTGAGATCAGCACAAGTATATCATATGGGTTAGAAGTAATATATAAAGTACTCCCAAACAGATTGGAATGGGGTCGAAGACTGTGTGGATCCTCCTGCAATGGAAAATGCAGTCATCACTCGAGGATATGAGTCTGGCAGTACCTGGGTTAGAGTTTGTGAAGGGTAAACTTTTAAATCTCGGAGATGATGGCTATTCTAATCCCATTGTATGAAATTTGATAAAAGTGGACGATCTTATGACAGTGGTCAAACAAGATACGATAAGCTCAGACTTGTTTACCTAATGGTGCCAACACATCTGCTGAGAACGATCATAATAGAGAACGTATTCGACCAGAGTGAAACTTCCGAACACATGGGATAGAATTGCCAGTATGTTGTTCTATTCACCAATCTTCAAATTTCATTATTGAGCCGTCGTATTTATCCCAAACGAATCAACTACTTTATGAAAATGTATTTAGAAGTTATCTCTTTACCTTATGGATATTTATATAATGACCTCAAACCAACTACACCTGAAAGCCAAAGGCGAATGAAAAATGTGATAGAAAATGTTACCAGGACAAGTCAAAGACATGACGTGATTGAAACAGCTGTACAGGATGGGCATGGGCTATACAAAAAAGGACGGCAGTTGAGGACGCCAACAACGGTATGGTCACATTACGAATATGAATGATGGAATGGAACGACGAAGAAGAAAATATGTTTCAGATGATGAGTGATTATGAAACAGTGCCGTATATTCCAAAGCATATGACCAATATACTGATATGCGCAAGTGTATTAAATGTATGCCTGGAACGAGAATGTTCTCCAGCCTATTAAAAAGACATATGGTGAAGACACCGAAAAGAGGGAAGAACAGTATATAAGACAGGGTTATGACGAAAATGAATCTGGTGAAATGGCGAATCAAGACTATATTCCAACGATGAAAACATTGTACGTAAAACACATTCAATCAACTGATGAATTGGCGGAAATCTTGACAACCCTATACGATATGGCTTATGGTGAAGCGCTTATAAGCAAGCGGTTGAGATGTGGAAAGTTCTGTTTGCTAATTTGACTTTAGAATGGCTTACGACAAGATATTACTGTGACGTCATCATGGCGGCGTCCTGTTTTTCCATTTCAATTACGTGATTGTATAGTATATCTGTACTGGTAGGGTGATTGAAATGGAATGTTTGTGCTAAATCCTTCTCTCTATAGGTCAAACTCTCACGTTACTAAATATGGCGACGGTTGTTTACAAATAACCACGTGATGAGACATGATGATTTCATACTTGGTTATGATTGATCGAGTAAATGAACTGGAACTGGACCTGATAACTGATCATGATCCTAACCGGATCAGCACGTTTCTCGATCTTCATTTCGCCCTTGGGCTCCTCATTTTAAGCCGGGTCTCCTTATTTCACATCGCCTCTCCTCAATTCGCTTCGAATATTCTCGCCCCCTCGCTGATCGTGGCGACGTCACTGAATCTGCTCATGCTTATTGATCAAGCTACTTCCGTTGTTGATGTAAATCCGGTGATGGTGTCACTTTCTGTGATG
The DNA here is from genome assembly GCA_036873755.1 of Hanleya hanleyi. Classification (NCBI taxonomy): domain Eukaryota; kingdom Metazoa; phylum Mollusca; class Polyplacophora; order Lepidopleurida; family Hanleyidae; genus Hanleya; species Hanleya hanleyi. The sequence goes on along the minus strand of JAVTVY010026858.1, from coordinate 47,104 downwards.
ATGTGACTTTCGGTGATGGCGTCACTTCCGGTGATGACGTGACTTCCGATGATGAGTTCACTCCCCCTCTCTGACCCGAAACGAACTGAATCTGATAGCAGTGATTATTGGCTTGAGGATATCAGTAGTATACAAAGGGAATTTGACCCCCTTTTGAGTGCACTCTATCCCATGATGCATTGCGCGCGACCAAAGTGCACTCAAAAGGGGGTCAACTGCTCTTTCACACTCAATACGCGGCCAGCGATCCTTCCTTTCAAAGGGGTCAATACGCAGTCAGCGTTCCTTTCTTTCAAAGCGGTCAATACGAGGTCTGATCAAAGAGATCACTACGCGGTCAGGGGTCAAGAGTCACGTGGGCGGAAGTGGCGTTACCAAGTGCACTCAAATACACGATGGTCGATACGTATAGCCACGAAGAGAAATACATGTATACATTGAAGTTAGACTTATGGTATGCAGTATTACCATGTACTGTTCAACTCCTCAATTCGGGTGATCTATAAATTGAACTGACGTCATGATCTAAAAATAGAACAGGGTTTCTCCACGGAGAATCCCCGTATCCCGATGTTGAGTGATGACGTCATCGGGGACAAGAAAATCTCAACATGTCCTCCGTGGTATGTCATCTTCTCGTGGAGGATCATCCGACTGGATGGGTGGGTCGTGGAAGTAAAACTATGGTGCACATGCGCAGTAGAAAAAGGGCTTGGAATGGAAGTTTTGGGGTCGAGGTGGTTCCATAGTGGTTCGAATGGGCCGTATGGGGTATCAGTTTGAAGCACTCGTGGCGAAGCATCCGACTGGATGGGTGGGACGTGGGAATAAGGCTATAGCGCATGCGCAAACAGGGAATTTTGGGAAAAGGGCATATCGGAATGGTCGTTTTGGGGTCGTGGTGGGCCAATACTGGGCGTGCTGGGTCGTGTGAGGTGTCAATAGTGAAGCACCCTTAGGGGAGCATCCGACAGAGCGGGTGTACTGTGGAAGTAAGGCTACGGCGCGCATGCTCAGACTGGGAATTATGAGAAAAGGTCATTGGAAGGGACGTTTTGGGGTTGAGGTGGACCAATATTGATCTGAATTGGTCGTGTGAGGTATCTGTTTGAATTACGTTTTGGGTCGAGTTGGGCCCATATTGGGCGTACTGGTTCGGGGAGGATATCCATGTGAAGCGCTCCTCCAGGCCAATCAATTCATGGGTGGGTGCATGTTTTCACAGAAAAAAAATGGACTTTACACCTGAGGAGTTATAGAAATAGGATTGTTGTTGTTGTTGTTGAGATAGTGTAGTCTCTGAATTTCGGGGAAGTAAAAATCAAGGGAACTAATCCAGTTGCCCCTTAAAGTAGAGAAAACAGAAAGATTGAACTATCTGAAATGGCGACTTCTGATTGGACAAGAGCAGCCGAGAATACAGCTAACGGGCAAGAACGAATATGACGGATGCAGCGCCAAATGACGGGCTCCGATTGGACAAGAGCATACTTGAATTGTAAACAAATCCAACGCGGATCCCCCAGCTTGGGTATGATGTGATGAAGGGGATAATAAAATATATGAACGAGTTGATCTTTCTTTCTCTCATCTGTCTGCATCGTGACGTCAAGGCGTTATGCTAGGGCATTAAGGCGCAAAGATAGGGCGTTAATCCTATCTGGCCTGGGCGATTTGGGGTGTACTGCAGCATGGGGGGGGGGCGGAAAGTGACCCTATGTATTTTCGCTATCTCTAGACTAGAGGCTGAAACTTACCACACTATATCTTTGGGTCAAGCTCTACAAGAAAATGTAAAAAAAAAATCCAAGATGGCCGCCATGATGACGTCACTTTGACGTCATTTTCAAGAAGAGCATTATTGGACGATTTTTCGGTCAGAATTTTCGAATTTTTTTATTTCGTTTTTTCTTCGCAAAAACTGCATGATAAATTAGTAAATAATAATCTGATATGAAATAAAATAGTTTTTACCCACTTTTTCATAGAGAAAAGCAAACATTTTGAAGAAATATGACGAAAACATCACTTTCTGGTACCCACATGGTCGCCAATTTGAATTTACCCATGATCCTCTACTCGGGCGGTCATGCAAATAGGCTCAAAATGACTCCAATATGATAATCTAAAAATTCACGGAGTTTCAGCTCTCAATTTTTTGTCATTCCGGAGATAGAAACAAAAAACCAACATGGGGGGGGAGAGGGGCGGAAAGTGCCCCCTCTCCCCCAGGCCATGTAGGGTTAAGGCGTAACGACGGGCGTCACTGTATTTCGATGAGTTAGTGGCAATTCCATGAAATATCTAGAAAATCAGAGCTTCTGAGCTATTTCAATAAGGCGTTGAAGCTGTAAGCTAGGCGTTGGCGGGCGTTACTGTCCTTAAAAGCAAGCGTATCCCAAAGACGTGCACAGTCGACGTTCAATTCAGCAGACACTCTACCACGATGTTCAGGTGTACGACTTGCTCGAAGCCCCTTCATCGCTTGGACAGTTTACTTCGTCACACATGTGCACGCCATGAAGTACCCACGCATACAGGTGCAGACTGTGATATACTCTTTAAGCACTCCAGTCAATTGAGACGTCACAAAAGTGTCATCCACGGATCACTATCGCCACTCTCGAGACCGGATATTTCAGTTCCCATGGAGATGCATCATCAAATTGAAGAACCCATGGAGATCGATCCGCCGCCCCGAATTAAAGAGCAGATGAAGATTGATCCCAGTGTCGAGGAGCCCTTCCCTGCCTACCAATGGGGGCATACCTGTGCAGAGTGTGATATAGCCTTTAACCCTACCAGGCCTGGGAGGGTGGCCAAAACTTTCTGCGCTAACTCCGGAACGACGAAAACTTGAGAGCTGACACTTGGTGACTTTATAGATTATCATATTGGGGTCATTTTGAGCCTATTTGCATAACCCCCCCCGAGTAGGGGATCATGGGTAAATTCAAGATGGCGGCCACCTGGGGTACCAGAAAAAATGATGTTTTCGTCATTTTTCTTCAAAATTTCTGCTTTTCCGTGATGAAAAGTGAGCAAAAACTATTTTACTTCACATCACATTAATATTTACTAATTTGTCACGGAGTTATTGCAGAGAAATTGCATAAATGAAAAATCCGAATAATCTGACCGAAAAATCGACAAAAATATGCCGTTTGTAAAAATGACGTCACTGTGACGTCATCAAAGTGGTCATCTTGGATTTTTGTTGTACATTTACTGACACAAGGATATATTGTGGTAAGTTTGAGCCCACTAGCTCAAGGGGTAAGAAAATAGTTTGAGGGGCGGGGGGGGGGGGGAGGCGAAATGGCCCCTCCCCAGGCCTGGACAGGTCCCCAAAAGCACAGGCCAGATAGGGTTAAGCATCTCAGTCAATTGAGACGTCACCAATGTGTCATTCACGGATAACTCTCGAGGCCGGATATTTCAGTTCCCATGGAGATGCACCTTCGAACTGAAGAACCCATGGAGGTCGATCCGACGCCCCGAATTGAAGAGCCGATGAAGATTGATCCCAGTGTCGAGCAGCCCTTCCATCTCCCTTCCCTGCATCCCAATGGGGGAGGTAAGAGCTCGGAGCTCCAGTATCCTGGACTACCCGAAGACGCTTAGGACAAACTGATCCAGTGTGAACATGTCCGAAGATTGAACATGTCTGATTAGACAAGAGTATACTTGAATTGTAAACATACCCAACGCGGCTCCCCTACCTTGGGTATGATGTAACATTGGGGAGAATAAACTATGTGAAACGTGTTGATCAGTCTTTCTGTCATCTGTCTGCATCATGGAATTAAGCCGTAAGAGATTAACTATAGAAGACGTTGGGGCGTTAACCCCATTCTCCTCCTCCCCCTCCTCCCCCGCCTCCTCTTCCTCCTCCGCTTTCTCCTCCTCCTTCTTCTCCTCTCCTTTCTTCTCACCCTCCTCTTCTTCTTCCTCCTCCTCCTCCTCTTCCTCCTCCTCCTTCTCCACACATACGCTGAGGTTACTCTACCAGGTAGCAAGAGCGCACATAGCCAGGGAAGCCTGGGTCCAGGCGACTCATTTGGTGCAATTATCTAGGCCCTCTGGTTCTCGATATAGGACATGTTGAGGAAGGAGGCTAGGGTTCCCCACTTGCCAGTTATGCTGGACATATAGCTGGCGATATTGTCGGGTACCATGCTTGATGACGTGCATTCTGGGTGATTAACATTGAAGTAACTGAAGGACATATACAGTCGTATTCAGAGGCAGGATTGTTGCATTTTACCGGTTAGTGTTAGGGTTGAGGCCCTGCCAAATGCGATCAAAATGCGCAAACAGCTGTTCCATGATATGTTGCTGTTACAGTGCCCTAACGTGTCCGACAACGATCAGAACAAACGAATCAGAGCGAACATGGCCGAAGATTGAACTTTCTGAAATGGCGGCTTCTGATTGGACAAGAGCAACCGAGAATACATCTAACGGACAAGAACGAATGTGACAGGATAAGAGCATACTTGAATTGTAAACACATCCAACGCGGCTCCCCTTCTTGAGTATGATGGATGTATCATTGGGGACAAGAAACTATATGAAAACTTCTGAACGAGTGTTGATCTTTCTTTCTCTCATCAGTCTGCATCATTGCGTCAATTCGTTGTACTAGGGCGTTAAGGCGTTAAGATTGGAGTTAAGGCGTTAAGATAGGCATTAAGGCGCCCAGATAGGCGTTAAGGGGTTAACATAGGCATTAAAGCGTTACTTCGCAAGGTGATAGGGCAAATATACTGGGGTTCTCCTTTCTTTACTACTAAGGGACAACTGGAATTTAAATACGCTTTCTCTACTACTCCACGAGTGCGCAAGCGCATATCACTCCCAGTCTGACTCTAGTCCACGGCCCAATCGGATCAATACTGGTCCACCTCGACCCCAAAACGCCCATTCCAATGCACTTTTTCTACTGCGCATGCGCGCCATAGCCTTACTTCCACGACCCATCCATCCGGTCGGAGGCTCCTTCACGAGTGCTTCACTATGAAACCTCCCGCACCCCATTCGGACCAATAGTGGTTCACCTCGACCACAAAACGTCCATTCCAATCCTCTTTTTCTACTGAGCATGCGCGGAATGAGATCAGTTCTACACCCCACCCATCCAGTCGGGGGCTCCTCCAGGAGTGCTTCACTATGACACCTCCCACGACCCATTCGGACCAAGAATGGCCCCTCAATCACTCAAAAAAAAACCACGCATCCCCAAAATGCCCGCTTTCGCCACTACTCCTACTAATGACGTCCCCAATGACGTCACTGATGACATGGACATCCCTCAAGTGGTGGTCTACACTGCAAGAGCTTCAATATGAGACCCTACACGCCCTATTTGGATGCGGTAAAGCCCCTCAATCTCTCATATACACCCTTGCGCTCCTCCAAAATGCCCACTTTCGCTACTACCCCGCGATTGCGCATGCGCACTATAGCCTTCCTTTCAAGCCACACCTGTCCAGTCGGACGCTCCCCCACAGGCGCTACACATTGACACCTCCCACGGCCCATTCGGACCACGGATAATCCACATCGACCCCAAAACGCCCACCCCCGATCTACCAATTTACTACGCATGCGTCATCATAACTTTTCAACAAAAGTCACCCTATGGCCACGAGACGCCAAAGCTCGTCTTGTACAGGTTGAGTCAGAGAAAACAAGATGCCACACCCCATAGTAAAATCCACAAGAAAAAAAATAACCACCCCAATACTCCTACCGTACCTAATACTTCTTGGGACAGCCGCCAACAGAGCTATTACCACGTCAGAGTTGTCGTCCTTGCGTCCAGAGTGTATAGATGGCGCTACGATGTTAATTTTCATATCACCCGGGAATTTGACAAGCGGGCGCCATTTTTCATTCACCGATATGACCAAAACGGACCTGCACGGATGTTTTTCAGCCTTTTGCGAACGATTGTACCATGCTCTATTTAAGAAATAATGTTTTCATAGGCGTGATCAATGCTTATTTTACGCACGGTTAGTGTGGGAAAGTTTATATTTTAGGGCAAGGGCGAAGCGCGCGCCCTAAAATTTATAAACTTTCCCACACTAAGCGTGCGTAAAATAACCACTGAGTACACCTATGAAAACATTATTTCTATTCTAATGCACCGCCCAAATTGATTATCAGGAAAGAATATAATGAAAGGTTGAAAACAAATTTTAAACTTTGACAAACTTTCTCCTCTTTCTTGAGAAAACTCGGTTGGGCCTCGTGCCAATGTCAGTGGACGAGTTGATGCGGTCTCTCAAATGGGGAGTGATACTGTCAGCTGCGTGAAAATTACGTGGATATAATGTCTATTTGTGTCGCTTTGTTAATCAATTTCACGATGGAAACAACAGCTAAACTTGAGAAAGAAATTTTATCTTGTAATTTATTTGTTTCTTTTATTCGATTGTTACTTGTATGAAAGCAGACGTCCCTTTCCTCATCCGAATTGTGAAATGGAATCTCCCAATGAATACCTGCACTTGACGGGTGTTGATTTCACATAACCGTGCTAAAACGTGTAATAAGTGCACGGTTAGCTCGATGTTATTGACACAAGTGTTATAGAATATATAATACTAACGTGTGTGTGTATGTATCAAATACATTCATACCACGGAAGACAAGATGTTGCCATTTGCTGGTCCCCGATGACATCATCGTTCAACGTCGGGACACAAGGATTCCCCGTGGAGAAACCCAGTCCTATGTATATATCATGTCGTCTGTTCTATTTATGGATCACCCGAATCGAGGAGTTGAACAGTACATGGTAATACTGCGTACATACTGTAAGTCTAACTCCCAATGTATTCATGTATTTTTTTTCGTATCTATACGGATTGACCATCGTGTATTCCATCTTTGAAAGGGAATTTGACCGCGTATTTTAGTGCACTTTGTGACGTCACTTCCGCTCACGTGACTCTTGACCCCTTTGAAAGAAAGGACCGCTGAACGCGTATTGACGTGACCCCTTTGAAAGGAAGGACCGCTGACCGCGTATTGACCCCTTTGAAAGGAAGGACCGCTGACCGCGTATTGACCCCTTTGAAAGGAAGGACCGCTGACCGCGTATTGAATGTGAAAGAGCATTTGACCCCTTTTGAGTGCACTTTGGTCGCGCACAATGCATCATGAGATGGAGTGCACTCAAAAGAGGGTCAAATGCCCTTTCTATACTACTGATATCTTTTTTCCAATACTGCTATACCATATATGGCCGTATATAGTCCCAGGAGAAAATAATATCTTTTTGGTTCTGGGAGAAAGCTATACCATATATTGTCACAAAAGAAAGCTATATTATATATGAACTCGGAATGAGCAGTAGAGTTTTCTATCTCATTCTTTACTCCATGGCATTCGCTGTCCATTTCTACCTTCATTTAACTACGCCGCCTAATCCAGGATCAGATCTGATAACTACATCATATGTTTATATGATTACTGATAATAACGGTTTTATAAAAAGTCTGACTCGTCAATGTATTTATTTTTTCAGGTTTGTGTACACTCGTGGGTATCATACTCTATATCGGCAGTATTACCGGCGAAGTGGGTCCTTCCAAAAGTTTAGGGGATCCCAAGTTTGGTTATAGTTACGGGTCCTCTTTCATGATGGCCGTCGGCTCGTTCGCCCTGACGGAACTCTCGGGAGTGTTGTGTGTTTATCTGTTTATATCCAGACACAAACATGAAAAGCGGAAAATACAACAACGTGTCCACATGGTGGACTCGAACGAAAGACCCACATACGGACGCTATAGGAGATCTCGTTCCCAGTCTCGCGACAGATCACAATCATCTCACTCACGAGACCCGTCGATGACCAGATCAGAAAGTTACTTCACTTATACCCCTATGTCAGATACATCGAGGGAAATGTCGAACTATACATTCCCCAGGGACTCATCGAGGAATACAATATCAACAACGGCGGAAACACACATTCCCAAAGATCATTCTATACATTCAGTAGACACCCTACGAAGGACAACTCCGGTGTAATAATCCCGGTGTAGTTTGCTGGATTAGCTAACCAATGGAGTCTGTTTGGAATTCACCTTCCTCCGCGTCTGTGTTTGAAAATGAACGGGAAAAGGAAGAGAGATCTGCTCAATGATTGTTGGAAATCCACTCTCCTTCGCGGGCTTGTGAACAATTCTCTTCCCTGTTTTGGAGCAAGGATTTATTGAATTCGAGATGGGATTAATAGAATCTTTCGTGGAGAAAGAGCGGATGAACGATTTAGACGAGACTAGGCTGATAGGCAGCTCGACCTAGCAGCTGCTCTCTCTCTGCCCGTGGTAGAGCCGTGTGGAGTTGATTAAAGCCGACAGGAAACGGCCGTAATAGGCACTTGGACTGTAATTGTACGACTGTGGTAGGTGAGGAGAACGGCTAATGCCTTAAGTCTTCGCTTCACCATCAAATATGCATGAAGTGAATCCCTCATAACGAGAGGTGCCGGCCACAGTCCTTCACGCTGCTGCTCCTCCCAAACGCATGCGCACTGATCTGACCACAGGCCATGCTCAAGATTTCAATAACAGTGAACGTTTTGAACACGAAGTGTATAATAGGTTAGTCATTGTTTACGTCGTAATTCAGTTGTTAAACGTCTTGAAACTAGGTTTTATTTAAGATACACAAATATTTGCAGACAAACATGAACTGAGAACGAGAAAAGTTTTGTTAAGAAGGAGAAGGTTTTGTCTGGTAGAGATGTTCTCCAGCCAGCCAAATGTAAGAAATAGCTATAAATTGAGTTAAATGAGACTGTCCGCTTGGGAATGCAATTTTGACAAGACGCAGTCGGTAATTGCCTTATATGAGAACCCAGATCCCAGTGTCATGGTATGCCTTTGAGACGGTGAAAACTGTATGATAGACATTCTTTATCATGACCAGCTTGCCACGGAACCATTCCCTACATAAGGAATTCACGCACAGCGCAGCCATTACCGCCCCTGCGTCTACCGTGATTTGATTCCTGAGCGAGATTCTTGTCATGAAAAATTAAATAATGTCCCCTCGGCTAGGGTGAATATTGATTTCTCCAGCGTTTTTATTTTCATTTTCACCAGACTCCGAGATACCATCTTGCTTAGAACTGTGGTTTGTCAGAAATGTCTAAATTTATTGGCAAAGCTGAGATTTCGAGCTTTAACTGTACCAGTGTTACTGTGTTTCCTGTGATGTATTCAGTATTGGTTTTCAATTACATGAGATTTGAATAATTTCTCCAGTCTGTCTCAGCTTCTATCTCCATTTCCCGCTCATCCTGCTGGCATTTGCCGGTCGATTCCCATTGCGTGTTCGTTCAGTCTTCCTTCGTCGTTTACAACAATAAAATAATGACGAGACAATATCTTACAGCATGTAGAATGTTATCAACGAATATGATGAAACATTAAAGTATATGACAGGACATTATCTGACGGGACATATGTGATATACCTATCGGTCTGTACCTTATCAAAAGCTGTATCAATATCTATAGTTAGCTATATTTGCTAAGTACGATATCCTTCGATTTTACAACATTTAGTTGCTAAGATATTGTGATTTGAGAAATAAATTATCAACACGTGGTCCTTTATCTAATTGATAAACCCCATATGAAACTCGCTTCAGATCATTTTTTCCACCCTGACCTTGGGTATTGTCGTCATCATGTACGTCCGGACGTCCGTCCCTTCCCGTTGTGTTGTTGCCATCATATCGCGATGCCTAGGAGAACCAAACTATGCCTAGGAGAAACAAAATTACATCATACATACATATTGACACAGAGCTGAAGCCTATTGAAAATCAGCGAGATTTACCCTTATCCACGTCAAAAAGTAACAATATTTTACCAATTGCTTGTTATCATAGAGCATGCAGGCCTTTCGAAAGTCAGTATTTTCGGAGTCATTTGTGTCCAGTCTTTTTTTACCACCATATTTCAAGAATGGAAAGGCGTAGGCTTATACTGCGCTTACACTAGACACCCATTTCATCAAGGACTACAGCCCAAATTTCTCTTGGGGTATTGTCATCATGTACGTACGTATCCCTCTCTGTTCTTGCGTTACCTCCATATAAAATAATGAATATGCCTAGGTACAGCAAACGCCCACCATGCATGTTGTCACGAAACAGAAGCTTATATATAATCAGTGCGATTGACTCATTTTTCTGAGTTACCAGGTCACCAGGTTACCAGGTCACCAGGTCAAACTGTATAAATTTTTCACCTCTTAATTATATGAAGAATGACTTTGCCTGAGAGCAACTAACTGGCATAACACATGTTCAAGGTCATAAAGCAAAAGTCTGTCGAAAAGTAACTTATTTTGCGGGTCACTGGGTCAAAGTTATTCCATTCGTTACCAACTAGTTTTTAACTTCCCTAACTCAATGATCATATTCATAGGCTTACTGAACTTACACTGGACGCATATTAAACTGGTCTTTGGCTTACAACTGAAATTGGCATTGGAGTATTGTCATCGTGTGCGTTACGGACTTATTTGTACATTACGTGCATCTCGGTTTTTCGTTACCACGATATGGCAATAATGAGAATAGGAGCACCCCGACTTACTTCGCACATGCAGGTGGTCATGTTACAGAAGCTTATCAAAAATTAGACTGATTGACCTATATTTTCTGGTTCACTAGGTTCAACTGTCAATTCGTTGCCAATTGTTTGTTGCCATTAACTGCTCTTGGCCCTATTTAAATTGCTTTTTACGGTTCATGTATCAAACTCGTGTGAGAAAAATCAGATAAATGACCAATCGTAGTGATAATCTATACGTATCATACTGTGTTAACGGATATGACGGGACCACACCTCGTATAATGCTTTGCTAACGGATATGAAGGGACAACATCTTGTATCATGCCTTGTTAAAGTATACGACGGGACAACATATTTTATCATACTGTGTTAAAATGTATGACGGGACACATCTTGCATCATACTGTGTTAAAGTATATGACGGGACAACACATCTTGTATCATACTTTGTTAACCTACATGACGGGACAGCACATTGTATCATACTGTGTTAAAGGATATCACGGAACAAGACCGTGTATCATATTCTGTTAAAGTATATGACGGGACAACATCTTGATTCATACTCTGTCAACGTATATGAGGGGACAACACCTAATATCATACTTTGTTAACGTATATGACGGGACAACATCCGGTGTTATACTCTGTTAACGTATATGACGGGACAACACCTTGTATTATACTCTGATAACGTATATGATGGGGCAACACTTTGTATTTGACTCTGTTCACGTATATGACGGGACAACACCTTGTATGATACTCTGTTAACGTATATGACGGGACAACACCTTGTATGATACTGTGTTAACGTATATGACGGAACAAGACGTTGTGTCATACTTTGTTAACGTATATGACGAGACAACACCTTGTATCATACTTTGTTGACGTATATGACGGGACAAGACGTGTCATACTTTGTTAACGTATATGACGGGACAACATCTGGTATTATACTCTGTTAACGTATATGACGGGACAACACCTTGTATCAAACGCCATTAACGTGTATGACCGGACAACACCTTGTATCATACTCTGTTAACGTATATGACGGGACACCTCATTGTATCATACTGTGTTAACGTATATGACGGGACAACACCTTATATCATACTCTGTTAACGTATATGACGAGACAACACCTTGTATTATACTTTGTTGACGTATATGACGGGACAACACATTGTATCATACTGTGTTAACGTATATGACGGGACAACACCTTGTATCATACTGTGTTAACGTATATGACGGAACAACACCTTTTATCATACTCCATTAACGTATATGACGGGACAACACGTTGTATCCTACTGTGTTGACGTATATGACAGGACAACACATTGTATCATACTGTGTTAACGTATATGACGCAACAACACCTTGTATCATAATCCGCTAACGATATGACGGGACAACACATTGTATCATACATTGTTAACGTATATGACTGGACATGTTGTATCAGGCCTTTTTAATGTATATGACGGAACAACACCTTTTATTATACTTTGTTAACGTATATGACGGGACAACACCTCGTATCCTACTCTGTTGACTTACATGACGGGACAACACATTGTATCATACATTGTTAACGTATATGACTGGACAACATCTTGTATCAGGCTTTTTAGCCCACCATCACCAGATGGTGGGCTGTTCAAATCGTTTTTCGTCCGTGATCCGTCGTCCGTGGTCCGTCGTCCGTGGTCCGTCCGTCAGTCCGTAAACAATTCTTGTTATCGCGATTTCTCAGGAACTGCTTTATGGATCTTTCGCAAATTTGGTACACAGTTTCCCCTTGGGGTCTAGTTGTGCAAGATACCTTTTCTGGTCCGATTCGAAAATCCAATATGGCCACCAGGCAGCCATCTTGGATTTCCCCATGAAACCTTGTTATCGCGATTTCTCAGAAACTACTGCATGCATCTTTCTCAAATTTGGTACACAGGTTCCCCTTGGGGTGCAGTTGTGCAAGATACCTTTTTTGGTCCGATTCGAAAATCCAATATGGCCAGCGGGCAGCCATCTTGGATTTTCCCATGAAATCTTGCTATCTCGATTTCTCAGGAACTACTGCATGGATCTTTCTCAAATTTGGTACACAGGTTTCCCCCAGGGTCTAGTTGTGCAAGGTACCTTTTCCGGTCCGAATCGAAAAAATCCAATATGGCCACAAGGCAGCCAACTTGGATTTCCCCATGAAACCTTGTTATCGCGATTTCTCAGAAACTACTGCATGGATCTTTCTCAAATTTGGTACACAGGTTCCCCTTGGGGTCTAGTTGTGCAAGATACCTTTTTTGGTCCGATTCGAAAATCCAATATGGCCAACAGGCAGCCATCTTGGATTTCCCCATGAAACCTTGTTATCGCGATTTCTCAGGAACTACTGCATGGATATTTCTCGAATTTGGTACACAGGTTCCCCTTGGGGTCTAGTTGTGCAAGATACCTTTTCTGGTCCGATTCGAAAATCCAATATGGCCACCGGGCAGCCATCTTGGATTTCCCCATGAAACCTTGTTATCGCGATTTCTCAGAAACTACTGCATGGATCTTTCTCAAATTTGGTACACAGGTTCCCCTTGGGGTGCAGTTGTGCAAGATAACCTTTTCTGGTCCGATTCGAAAATCCAATATGGCCACCAGGCAGCCATCTTGGATTTCCCCATGAAACTTGTTATCGCGATTTCTCAGAAACTACTGCATGGATCTTTCTCAAATTTGGTACACAGGTTCCCCTTGGGGTCTAGTTGTGCAAGATACCTTTTTTGGTCCGATTCGAAAATCCAATATGGCCACCGGGCAGCCATCTTGGATTTCCCCATGAAATCTTGTTATCGCGATTTCTCAGGAACTGCTGCATGGATCTTTCTCAAATTTGGTACACAGGTTCCCCTTGGGGTCTAGTTGTGCAAGATACCTTTTCTGGTCCGATTCGAAAATCCAATATGGCCACCAGGCAGCCATCTTGGATTTCCCCATGAAACCTTGTTATCGCGATTTCTCAGAACTACTGCATGGATCTTTCTCAAATTTGGTACACAGGTTCCCCTTGGGGTCTAGTTGTGCAAGATACCTTTTTCGGTCCGATTCGAAAATCCAATATGGCCACCAGGCAGCCATCTTGGATTTCCCCATGAAACCTTGTTATCGCGATTTCTCAGGAACAACTGCATGGATCTTTCTCAAATTTGGTACACAGGTTCCCCTTGGGGTCTAGTTGTGCAAGATACCTTTTCTGGTCCGATTCGAAAATCGAATATGGCCACCAGGCAGCCATCTTGGATTTCCCCATGAAACCTTGTTATCGCGATTTCTCAGAAACTACTGCATGGATCTTTCTCAAATTTGGTACACAGGTTCCCCTTGGGGTGCAGTTGTGCAAGATACCTTTTTCGGTCCGAATCGAAAATCCAATATGGCCACAAGGCAGCCATCTTGGATTTCCCCATGAAACCTTGTTATCGCAATTTCTCAGGAACAACTGCATGGATCTTTCTCAAATTTGGTACACAGGTTCCCCTTGGGGTCTAGTTGTGCAAGATACCTTTTTTGGTCCGATTCGAAAATCCAATATGGCCACCAGGCAGCCATCTTGGATTTCCCCATGAAACCTTGTTATCGCGATTTCTCAGGAACTACTGCATGGATCTTTCTCAAATTTGGTACGCAGGTTCCCCTTGGGGTCTAGTTGTGCAAGATACATTTTCTGGTCCGATTCGAAAATCCCATATGGCCACCAGGCAGCCATCTTGGATTTCCCCATGAAACCTTGTTATCGCGATTTCTCAGGAACTACTGCATGGGTCTTTCTCAAATTTGGTACACAGGTTCCCCTTGGGGTCTAGTTGTGCAAGATACCTTTTTCGGTCCGATTCGAAAATCCAATATGGCCACCGGGCAGCCATCTTGGATTTTCCCATGAAATCTTGTTATCGCGATTTCTCAGGAACTACTGCATGGATCTTTCTCAAATTTGGTACACTGGTTCCCCTTGGAGTCTAGTTGTGCAAGATACCTTTTCTGGTCCGATTCGAAAATCCAATATGGCCACCAGGCAGCCATCTTGGATTTCCCCATGAAACTTTGTTATCGTCATTTCTCAGGAACTACTCCATGGATCTTTCTCAAATTAGGTACACAGGTTCCCCTTAGGGTCTAGTTGTGCAAGGTACCGTTTTCGGTCCGAATCGAAAATCCAATATGGCCACAAGGCAACCATCTTGGATTTCCCCATGAAACCTTGTTATCGCGATTTCTCAGGAACTACTGCATGGATCTTTCTCAAATTTGGTACACAGGTTCCCCTTAGGGTCTCGATATGCAAGATGCCTTTTTTGATCCGAATCGAAAATTCAATATGGTCACCAGGCGGCCATCTTAGACTTCCCCATGAAATTTTGTTATCATGATTTCTCAGGAGGTATTGCCTGGATCTTTCTCAAATTTGATACACAGGTTTCCCTTGTGGTCCAGTTGTGCAAGATGCCTTTTCTGGTCCGATTCCAAAATCCAATATGTCCATCAGGCGGCCATCTTGGATTACCCCATGAAACATTGTTATTGCGATTTCTCAGGAACTACTGCATGGATCTTTGTTAAATTTGGTACACTAGTTTTCCTTGTCGTCTAGTTGTGCAAGATACCTTTTCTGGTCCGATTCGAAAATCCAATATGGCCAACAGGCGGCCATATTAGATTTTCCCATGCAACTTTGTTATCGTGATTTCTCAGGAAGTACTGCATGGATCTTTCTCAAATTTGGCACACAGGTTCCCCATATGGTCTAGTTGTGCAAGATACCTTTTTCGGTCCGAATCGAAAATCCAATATGGCCACAAGGCGGCCGTCTTGAATTTCCCCTTGAAACATTGTTATCGTGAATTCTCACGAAATATTTCATGGATCTTCCTGAAATTTGGTACACAGGTCCCACATGGGGCCTAGTAGTGCAAGATACCTTTTTTAGTCCGATTCGAAAATCCAAGTTACGCTTCAAATTAATACGGTATTCTCGAGTTGTGACGTTGCATCACAAGAGTCGGCGGATCAAACGGTGGGGCATATTCTATATATTGACTATAGAGAATATCCATACCTTCACCTTCCATATCAAGGAGTTCAAATAATTCGGAATTAAAATGTATTTCTTCAAATTTTAAATCAGTTTTCTTTAGTCCATGCAGTCGCAAGTGAACTGCTCCACCCTTTTCGTCTGCCGGCGGGTCGGCTACATGAAGGGACGTCACTCTTGTGACTCAACGTCACAACTCGACAACTGTAGACTACTGCATGTTTCGATCCAAGGGAGATAATCAGGATTCAGGCACTTTTGAAGTTTCAACATTACTGCGTGGACCGGATCCCTTGTACCATCTTACTATTTTCGAGCATGGTATCTTAAAAGAGATATCTCAAACTAGCCCAGTAAACAGAACAGAGTTAGCATTCGTTCCTAATTATGAAATCTTAAGTATGTTTCATAGCTCATACCAAAGTGTCAAAGAGATTGGTCCTCGCTTCCAGTACCCAATGATAACACGTGCAAAAAATAAATAAAAAAAAATACTACAAAACAAAGGCAAAGGATCCTCCGTACATGTACATTCACTTTCAGACTAACTTTGCTCATTTCTCTTGTATTATAACAACCGACATAAGTACAGTTTCTAGAAATCTTGAAACTCCTGAAACTTAGATTATATCTTGGTGTTTTTCAGTGTCCCTTTTCCGATCTTTTTCGCTCAGATTCGAAATTCTGTAAACAAAATTACAAATCAATCGTTTGTTCTTAGTAACAATGGACAAAAAGATCCTCTAGTCATTATCTTACAATTATCGCACAATGGTGGGCGCCAAGATCCTTCAGGATCTCTCGTTTAATGTATATGACGGAACAACACCTTTTATTATACTATGTTAATGTATATAACGGGACAGCACCTTGGATCATACTGTACTAACGTATATGACGGAGTATTTTGCACTATACTGTGTTAGCGTACACTGTTAAAAATATATGATCGCTCCGACCATGTAAACTGTGGTCGAAGGGTATCCGACCAAGACAAAGTTGGTCGGAAATTCTTGCGATCAAGAAATATATGGTCGCGACCAAGAAATATATGCTCCCTCCGACCAATGGCTGCTGCAATCATTGACTATACATTTTCCATACAGCGGAGTGGATTTTCAAACATTTTCTGCTACACACAATGTATAGTAAATATAACCTTTTTGTTATATGTAAAGAGCCGTGTTGTAAACTACCACACACAGTTCAAGGCTACCATGGCGAGTTTTGCAACACAGAAGCTGAAGCATGTGAATAGTGATTATGGCTACGTTATGCGATTATAATGCCACTGGATTGTAGCAACACTATATATTAAAGGTGAACTGCGAAGCTTTACAATGTTCTGCTAAAATAAGGCCTTTGTAGTTATAGTTGTTTATATGTGGCAATATTTGTGCATGGATTATTTTCTTCTTCCGAGTATACGATAAGTCAAACCTTATACCACCAAAAAACGGGAGCCACAACTTTGCAAAACGTCATCGGTTGCCTCCCATTGCTTTTGGAACGTAATGACGTTATAATGGTTCTCACTCATTCATCCGACGTATCATGATGTCATGCAAAATGATACATTAACTAAAACTTGGACCTCTAATGCATGTCATAACGTTCTACAAGCCAAGAGACGGATTTATGACAAGATAACTTTAATATTGCTATAGCAAAATATATTCGCCCCAAAATCGTATAAAAGTTATATCATATAACACAAGATGTATGTGAGCAACATTTTGTAAAAATTTTAAAGCTTTACAGTTCACTAGTAAACACGTTGTTAATTATCGTTCAAACGACCGTAATGTATGGACTCCCGAACAGCTGAGTGGATCTTTCAAGATCACAAACCACTAAATAATCGCCTCACTTAATATGTAGTAAATTGGCAGAGCACATCTTGGGAAAACTATATTCCCTGATATTCACCGCTACAAATGACCCACGACACCAGGTAGCCTGGCCTTTCCGCTCAAACATATAAAAAAATCAGCATACATTTCCCACCATTTTTTGGGGATAAGACCGTCAGAAATAGGGTCATCCAGCCCGACGCCATTACGGCAAATTTCGGAGGTGGCCAATCAAACTCACTCAGATATTTTTCGTAATAAAATTTGAAAAGGTGGTTATGATACATGGCAGTGTGACTAACGTCACAGGACCTACGAAGTACGGTTTCAAATGATTTAAGTGTGTACCCGAGAGATGACTTGGGGGCCCTATGTGTTACCGTGAGAGAATTGACAGTGGGTACTATTAACTTACCCAGATGTCACCGCTGGTGAGTCATTATCTAGTTAAATTCTACTCAAAGAAAATAAATTAAGACCCTTTAAACATGCCGTCAATTCCAGATGTTGAGTTTTATACAGCTGTAGATCAGGGCTCTGGGGGCATATATCATGTTTCCATAAACTTGATGCACGCAACAGCAAAAACAAAGCCTCCTTGAACAACCTATTTTTGTACAGGTACATGTAAATCAGAAAATACCAGTCTCTCTCAAATGAAAAAAATTCGCGCCAGGAAGGTCTTTTTTATTAAGCTAATTTTGTTATGTAGGGGCCTACTTAGATTCAATAATTGTCACGAAATTTCTTTGATTATATCTTAATTGCAACCATGCTTGTTCCTCAAACCTGACATGCTTGAGATATGTACATGTAAAACACACTTTCATTTGAGAGTCCAGACATTCCACCATTCATGTGAACAAATTGTACTCAACATGGAATAATTAAATTCACACTACCAAATAGTTCACCAGCTGTTAGTTTTGAGATCCATTTCTACAGTATCAGTACTGTGTTAGTATCTGTAGCAGTTGAAACCCAGTAAAACTTAAACAATTAAAACCAGTAAAGAAATTTGTCTGTTGAATAACAGAAAATATGGTATGGAGATTTGAATGAGTAAACAACGAAACAGCTTACATGATACCAACAAAATGTTCCAACACAAGCTGATAAATTCCTTGGTGGCTTTGTTTCACCCTCAGTAAACTTTTATCATTGTTGCTCACACAGACTAATCTGAAGGATGATACCACTTCTTTCTTTGTTGTGCGGGGTTATTGCAACAGGCTGACTTAATTGGTTGGTGTAGGATATTTCACCACCAGTGGGCAATTGGACCTGAATTTGAAGCCTGATGTGGTCTGTGATGAAATGTTTGGATGTGAAATAGGATACACGTTAAAGGACACAGTTTACATATGTCTATGACAATATATTGAATTGTGTGTATTGAGGATGGCAAGTTGGTAATAGCAGTGTAGATAAATGCACTAACAAATGATGGAAAATTAGCATTTCCTATTTCATATATCCCACCAGGTTTTGTACTGTGTTATATATACAGTGAAACATACAGCCAAGGGTTCCCGATGGGCATGACAGTGCACTCGCAGAGCCATCAATAAATAATTAATGAAAATAATTATAAATCAAATTATCATCAGAATTCGGTCAGCTCAGAACTTGCTGGTAACAATGCCCTAATGCACGTTCATGCCAAAAATCAAGGTTCTAATGTCAACGGTTCTCCTTATTTAGCCGACGAAAGGGTTCGGATGGACTGACTCACTGACTCATTACCGGACAATTTGCGATCTGTAGCCTATTTCGTAGGAATAGTTGAGAGTCAAACATTATAGAAATATTCTAAAATACGTCACAGGCCATTTCTGACCCATTCGGGTATAATGACTGACCAATCTATGTTCGCCGGAAGACAAGTCTTGATAATAATCTTGGTTCCAGAAACTGCAGGTCACAAACCACTAAAAACAGCTTTACTTAATATGTAGTAAATCGGCTACGTACATCTTGCCAAAACTATATTCCCTAATATTCGCCACCACAAATGACCCACCAGACCAGGTAGCCTAACTTTTCCGCTCAAACATGTAACAAAACATGCTACGCTTGCCAGAAATTAGGTCATTCCGCCTGACACATTCACAGCGAATATGGGAGGTGGACAATCAAACTGGTCCTGAATTTTTCCCTATTAAAATTTTAAAAGGTTGTTTGGATATTTTTTAGTGTTGAATATTATAGAAACATTTTAAAATATATCACAAACCATTTCTCACCCAGTCAGGTAAAATGGTCAATCAAATCTCACCGGAAGTCCTGATTATATTCTTAGGTCCAAAAAAATCATCCTAATACAGACGCCTCGGACGGAGAACCATCACCGACAACCATATTCATTGTCGCAAAATGTTATGCCTGGGATAGAATGCTGAAGGATTAGAAGTTTCATTGTGACCCGTGATTGATATTATATTCACTAATGTTTTCACATTTATACCTGCATAAACACGCACAACTAACATTGAATCAGGTCTACTGAATACCCACGATACTCACACAGAGTAATGATATTAGGCAAATTTACATCGATTTTAGAAAGACCCGATATCATAGAATACCTTCTATTTCACGCCCCAGTGATTTCACTCCCTCACAATTACCATCTCCCGTAAATATTTCCAACTATACCGCGCCAAATATTTATGAATGTAAGTATATTAAACCTACCCTATCCAAATATGATACTTATGTAAACTCCTGAAAAGTTTAGTTCGACATGGAACAATAATGATTTTATTCTTCTGGTCTGGTGGAGCCAAAGATATAACCAACCAATTGTGGTCCCTTATTGGAGCAAAATCCCAATTTTAAGTTTGAAAAATTAAGCTACAGGCTGAACCTTACCACACTATACCATTGGGTCAAGTTCTACCAGAACATGTAAACAAAATCCAAGATAGCCGCCATGATGACGCCACAGCTTCGTCATATTAAAAACAAACATGTTTTGGACGATTTTTTGGACATAATTTTTTATTTATCTTGTTCGCAAAAACTGTGTGATAAATTAAAGTAATCTGATGTGAAATAAAATAGCTTTATATAATAGCCCAAGGCGGGGTAGGGTCTCCAGTCGTTGTGTAGTCATATGCGTATAACTACTAACACGAGTTGAACCAGTAACACCAGCTATTGGTTCAAAGATGGTCCTTGTTTTAAAATTTTCTGTTTTCCAATTTTTGTGGTCGAAATTTCACATTCCCAGAATTGTTTACTGTATCCGTATAGGTTGTTCTTCAGTGTATGAGATATGACATAATTTGGTCCCGAATCTTACTCTAGGGATGCAATGCATACTGTTCCAGCACTTCAGGCGCGGACCCAAGGTTCGCGTAGGCCTCGGAAGCTCTGTGGTTAGTAGTATACAAAGAGGGAATTGAACCTTATTGACCTACTTAATGACGTCACATTGAGGCGGAAGTGGGGCGGGATTCCCCAATGGGGGTTTCCCATGACGATCACGTGATCAAGGCATGTGAACAGGGGTCACAGGGGTCATTGTGGGAGGTGGAGGTGGTGGGACCAAAATGGCGGCTTGTGGGTGGTGGAGGTGGTGGGACCAAAATGGCGGCTTGTGGGTGGTGGAGGTGGTGGGACCAAAATGGCGGCCAGTGTGGGAGGTGGAGGTGGTGGGACCAAAATGGCGGCTTGTGGGTGGTGGAGGTGGTGGGACCAAAATGGCGGCGCAAGGGAGCAAACGAGGCGGTGGGGAGGTCACGGGGAGAAAAAACCCTCACATTACCCTCAAAAAACGTCTAAGCCATATAATAATAATAAACATAATCTATAGGTGTTGTACCATGTTAATAGGATCAGTCTAGCATCTGTACCACCCTAGGGTCGAGCGTTTATTGTCCCGTGTATCTCCGCAGAAAATCAACAAACAAAATGGCGGCTCCAGGATGGTGTGGGGACGCCCTTTCCACATCACGGCGTCGACCGTAGCGCCATCTGCACACATTGACGCAAGGGAGACAACTCGTGTACACCAAGAGTATGGAAATAGCCGTGTTGGAGCTAGGGAGTTACTACTGGTCCAGTGGGGTCGAGTGAGGTATCAAAGTGAAGCCTAGGTGAGGGGGCATCTGATGGGCTGGGTGTGGGGTTGAACTATCGGACTTCTGCGCATGCGCGGTGGCCCAAGGGTATGAAATAGCCGTGTTGGAGCTAGGGGAGCTACTACTGGTCCAGTGGGGTCGAGTGAGGTATCAAAGTGAAGCTTAGGTGAAGGGGCATCTGATGGGTTGGGTGTGGGGTTGAAATGTCGGCCTTCTGCGCATGCGCGGTGGCCCAAGGGTATGGAAATAGCCGTGTTGGGAGCTAGGGGAGTTACTACTGGTCCGATGGGGTCGAGTGAGGTATCAAAGTGAAGCCTAGGTGAAGGGGCATCTGACTGGACTAGCGGGTTTGACATAGCGTCAATCTGCGCATGCGCGGTGGCCCAAGGGTATGAAAATAGCCGTGTTGGAGCTAGGGAGTTACTACTGGTCCAGTGGGGTCGAGTGAGGTACCAATGTGAAGCTTATGTGAAGGGGCATCTGACTGGACTAGTGGGTTTGAACTAGCGTCATTCTGCGCATGCGCGGTGGCCCAAGGGTATGAAAATAGCCGTGTTGGGAGCTAGCGAAGCCAATAATGGTCCAATGGGGTCGAGTGAGGTATCAAAGTGAAGCTTAGGTGAAGGGGCATCTGATGGGTTGGGTGGGTTTGAACTAGCGTCATTCTGCGCATGCGCGGTGGCCCAAGGGTATGAAAATAGCCGTATTGGAGCTAGGGGAGCTACTAATGGTCCAGTGGGGTCGAGTAAGGTATCAAAGTGAAGCTTATGTGAAGGGGCATCTGACTGGACTAGTGGGTTTGAAATAGCGTCATTCTGCGCATGCGCGGTGGCCCAAGGGTATGGAAATAGCCGTGTTGGAGCTAGCGAAGCCAATAATGGTCCAGTGGGGTCGAGTGAGGTATCAAAGTGAAGCATTCGTGAAGGGGCATCTGACTGGACTAGCGGCTTGGGCGTTGTCACCATTCTGCGCATGCGCAGTCTGGCCGTAGTATAGAAATAGACGTGTTGGAGCTAGGGGAGTTACTACTGGTCCAGTGGGATCGAGTGAGGTATCCATGTGAAGCCTAGGTGAGGGAGTTACACTAGGGTGTCGTATCCATTCTGTTGCGCAGGTCACGTGGGGGGTTGTGACGTCACTTCCGGGTTTTTCACTAAAATTACCTCCAAACATAGAAGAGTTCCAATGTTTCCTCTTAGACGTCCGTATGTTCAACCCTCCGGGGTGTTTTCCCGGCGCGGCCCCGCCCCGGCGCCCCCCAGCGCGAGCGGCGCGCGCGGGTTCTCCGGAAGTGCGCGTCATCCCCGGCAGTACGCGCGCGGACACATCTCAGGCAAAAGGGTCACCTCCAGGTCAAACGGTCCAATGTCTAATGACACAATGTTGCGGCATCGCTATAGTCAGAGCTTGAGCACAAAAAAGGGGATTCTAGATGAACCTGGGAAAGATGGGCAGTTCCATTTGGACCAATCAGCGGTCGAGAAAAAGAGCCAATCAGCGGTCGAGAAAAAGAACCAATCAGCGGTCGAACAATCAGCCAATCGAATTGGAGTACTCACGGTGTGCTTTCGCTGACGTCCGCTCCTACATCCGGGTTCTTGTACACCCAGGTAATGTTTTCTGGACATGGATGGGTTAGCTTTGGCTCCATTCTAGGCCACTGGTTGGCTAATACGGTGTTCAAAGCCACTTTCATGCATTATGCTCAAATAACTTATAGTCATAATCTATACGTGTTGGACGAGTCTTCACTCACCGTATACCGTACCTCAATGAAATGCCCGCTCCAAACCTAGACCAAAAACACGTACTTGGTCTGTAGGCTGATTTCATTGGCTCTCTATTTTTACTATAGTGCTCTTGCATTCTAACCTTGATGGGTTACCTAGAACTTATAGTCATCAACATAATCTATACGTGTTGGACGAGTCTTCACTCACCGTATACACGCACCTCAATGAAATGCCCGCTCCAAACCTAGACCAAAACACGTACTTGGTCTGTGGGCTGATTTCATTAGCTCTCTATTTTTACTATAGTGCTCTTGCATTCTAACCTTGATGGGTTACATTTTGGCCCCATCCTACACCACTGATTTCAGTTTGACTGAATCTCCACATTGGGCATGGATGCATTAAGAATAAAACACACAAGACAGGGTTTTTTGGTGAGATCTCATTTTTTTATTCAGTGAACAACAACAACGTGAGAACAACCACGTGAAAACTGAAGCCCAGAACAAGGGGCTTGTAATTAATTGAAGCCCAGAACAAGGGGCTTGTACATTGAAGCCCAGAACAAGGGGCTTGTAAACTTAAGCCCAGAACAAGGGGCTTGTAATTAACTTAAGCCCAGAACGGGGCTTGTACATTGAAATGATGGGCGGCCCAGTCATAGACGAGTACATCGCGGTCCTCGGCCTTGGGGTACTCGTCAAACATCTGTACGATGGTAGGTAAGGGTCTTCCCCGGCATCGATGATACAGGTAAAGCAAGCAATATTGTCCGCACACGCTACTGGTCAGGCTTTGCAACGTTTGACTGTTCCAACACCACGTCTCTGTGCCTTGATCCATGAAGTCTGTTAAATCGGGATGGAGGGGTGGCAGGCCGTACGGGTCAAAGTATTCGCCCTGCTGTTCTGTCAAGTACACGGTCACCCAGTGTTCACCGGGCCGATCCATCGGGTCCGTGTTGAGAACGTAAGCAGCAGGATACATACGGTCTAATGGGAACACATCTCGGGCGAACACCCCTTGAAAGACCATACGTGTCCCTGGGTCATTCTTCAGCACGGTGGTTATCTGGTCTGTATCCATGTTAGGTGGAGAAGTCACACAGGACGTTGCGCGCCTTGTCCACTTGAATGATGTTGTCAAACTCGGCGTAGCAGATCACATTGACGGTGGTCGCCAGGGCTCGTGCAAAGTGGATTTCCAACCGTAAGTTGCCTTGCTTGGCCAGGGCCAGCTGATGGTCGTTCTCTAAGGTGGGGGTCAGATCGAAACAGAACAACGTGTATCCGTTCGCGTAGTCCTCCTGACTGATCATATTCCCTTCGTCCTGGTTTATTTGACCGGTGGCTGTAAACAGGCTCTGATAGGCTCGAATGAAATTCCTCCGCCCAAAGTTCGGTGTTAAGGCCGTGGCTGGCACCTGTTGTCCATCCACATGCAGGGCCACAAAATTGATGCCGAAATGTTGAAAGTCAAACGGATTCTCTGGGTAGGCTCCGCTGAAACTGGTATTTTCCACACAGGCCAGGATCAATCGCTTGGGTAGTTCCCCCAGGAACAGGTTTTCTTTGTTGGCGCCCATATTTCCAGCAGGCACAGAGAACACTTTGGTTTGTACACGTCGGATAGGGTACTGGGCTGGTTTTGTTTCCAAGGCTTTCATGTGTCCCAATTGAACGGCTGGATTCGGTTTCACTTTTCGGACATACAGCACTGCGTCTTGGATGACAATCTTATAGTCCGCTGCATGCCCCTCTACGTTAGTGGCCATCAAGGCGAAGGTCGGAGGCGCCCGTATCAGTCGGATTTTGATGGGGATCTTGTTCAAGAGGTACCGGTCTTGCATGAACATGTCTGCGTGCAGTCGGCCCATCATATCCACCGAGGCACTGTTCGCAGTGAAAGCCTTCCGTTTGTTATATCCCCCATTGTCCGCCGTGTCCATGTGCTCGGGCGTGTCCTTGTAGAATAAAGCGGTTGTCAGCTGAGATTTTTTAGCCTCTCGGCCATACGACAACAGTGTCTCGATGTAGGCTCGATAGGGGTACGTGTTGGTGGAGTCACTGATGAGTTTGTCGCTGAGAAAAATATCCACCTGCTGAAACATCGAGTGCAGCCAGAGATTCGTCGGGCCCACCGTTGCAGCTTGGACGATTCTGGTGCCATCCCCACTGACCACCTTGGCTTTCACATACAAGTAGGTATGGGCTAAATCCACATAGGCCGTATCCGCATTACTGATGGTGAACTCGATGGGCCCGGTTTCGTTGATGCTGGAGAGCAGGAGATGCTCCACCCATAATCCTTGTTCGACACTGGTCTGTGTGGGCGGCACGGTCCACAAATCAAATTCACTGTTGGTGGAGGGGCAGGACTCGGCGTGGATTAAGGACATGTTTTAAGAAAAGATATCCTTTGTCTTCTTCGATGTGCGTCGTCGCTGGGTCGGTCGTCGACTGGTGCGTGATCTCGGTGGGGCAGCTCTTTTATTCCCTACGGTGCGTTGTGCTTTGGCCACCAAGACGCCTCCCGCTTCTTTGGCCCGCCGTTTCAAGGATTCTTTGGGTGCCGTACCCCCAAGACATCACCGGCCACTTGCAGTCCACTGCGTACCGCTTGTTTGCCGATTGCTTTCACCCCACGCGTCACCAAGGGCAGGAACGTTTTGACGATGCTGCCGAGTATGTTCCCCAGTCCATGTCCTCGTTGCATGCGTGCACCGCTAAAGACCGGAAAGCCATCCCCGGCCTGTTGGGCATAATAGTCGGCATAGCTGCGTGCATCGCACTCGTAAGGTACTTTCATTATGCAAAGTGGGGAGCACGTGCTTGTCGAAAATGAAGTGTCAGCACCACTTTTCCTCGTTCGAATGCCACCGGTCGTCCCGTGTCATCTCTTATATCCACCGTGATCGTGTTGATGTCAGTTTGTCGTACGGGCAAGTAGAGCATGTGGGTGAAACTGTGGGTGACTTGACCTCCATACGTCTTTTTAATGGGGACCACCCGTAACAGAGGTGTGTTGATATCGCCCACGATGTGGTTGTCCACCACGTCCGAGTAGACGTAGAGTCCGTACATACCCGACTTCATATCCATCGGCATCTCGCCATGGTGTTCGGTGGGACCAGCGAACGTCTTTAGATCGAAACCCAGCATTTGCTGTAGGATAGGACTCAATACGACACTCGCCTTGCCGGTGACGATAAGCTCTGCCTTGTCGTTGTGTGCGTTGTAATCGAAGTCCACGTGATTCTTGAAGGGGAAAGATTTGATGGGTTTTGAAGTATTCGTGACGTCTCGTAGAGACTTATAATGCATCAGTCTTGACAGCCCACCCATGAACTCCTTGGGGGTATCGTATTGGCCTTCGGGCAGGGTGAGTCGGGTGTTTTTGCCTTCGTAGGTCACCTCGTACCACACTTCATTGGCTCGCACGTTGTACCACGAGTAAGGGTATTGGATATCCACCAGGCCACATTCCCAGCGTCCAGGTAAATGCAACGGTTGCGGTAACTGGGTGACGTACTTGGCCACGGTGTTGTCAGGAAACACATCCAGCGAACTGTTACTTGGTAGGGTGAGGTAAAACATGGCGACTGAGCTGTCCTGCTGCTGCTGTTGGTTTTAATAGGTGTTCCAGGCCTTGGGCGGTTGTGTCCGGCGTCGTGTTCGTCGCGTTGACTTGCTACGTGTCACGGCTCTGGAGATGTGGGGTGTCCTGATCGAGGGTGGTTTTTTAAAGGTTTGAAAAGAAGGTGCCCGTTGTGGTGGTGGTGGAGTTTTGGGGGTGACTCCGGTTCCCAGTCGGCTTCCCAAGAAGGTTGTGGTGAGAGTCGTGGTGCACGAGTCGGTGAGTCACGCTGCATAAAGGCCCAGCGGTGGGGGTTCCCCACCAATTCCTGTGGTACATGCATGTCTTTCAAGCCTTGAGCGAACACCTCCCATCCTCGAGGATCTGTGTGCGATCTGCGTTGACGCATCACATCATTCACTAAATCCGTCATGTGGGTCCCGGGGACCACCTGATTCTGTACCAGGAGTTCGCCTTTATCATTCCAAGTCATGTTAGGATTCTGTTTCATCCGTTGTAATACCAGGCCAGCTTGTTTCTTGAACGATGCAGGTACACTCTTCAGCACTTCGTCTTCCACCCACTGTGGGGCTGTGGGGGCTACCCCACCCGGCTGTTGGAACGGTGCTGAGGTCGGCGGTCTGTCACGTGGTGGTGGTGGTGGTGGTGGTGCTGTTGCTGGGGTAGAGCGAGTTTTGTATTGGTCCATGAACGTCATGTACCGTTGAAGCGTCTCATTGTACCGTTGTACTTTCTCACTGTCGCTTAACCCCGGTCTCTGTAAGATCTGTTGCATCTCTCCATCGAGGCTGTTTATGGTCTTCACCGTAGGTGGGACAGGGTAGGGTGATTGGAGGTTTTGCAGGAACCGTGGTTCGACGAGGACCATTTTTTTCGTGTGGTTCATTGTCGGCCGAAGAGTCCACCCAATACTGGACCCAACACGGAAGCGGCCAACGGTGCTAAGATGGCCCCGAGAAAGCCGCCTTTCTGTAACACCTTTTTCTTTTGTGTGTGAGGGACCCGCTTCTGGACTAAGGTTCGGAGACCTGTCTTATGCTTGGCCAACTTGGTCTTCTGAGCCGGAGTCAGTGGTACGTTGCCTTTTAACAGGTTGTACCCGATCTCGCACAGACAGCGTACAAGGTCAGGGTCCGCACCGCGTACAATGGTTCGGACTAACTCGGGTGGGGCCGTCTTCAATACACGGAGCGTGGGAGCGTGCTTCCGTACTCGCGCAGACATCCTGTACAACTAATGCCAGAACCCACAACGCTGCTCTTTTTATCTACCTCAGAGACAAAGTCAACCCTGCTGTGGTATTCATTCTTTTTATTATTCCCCATCATCAAACACACAGACCCCAGCTGGGGGAGCCACTGTGGGTGTGTTTACATTATTTTTGCATGTACACGTGGTGGGCCTCTCCGGGAAAGATGCCGGTCCGTAGTCGAAGGTGGTCGGGGGTGGCTTGCTTGAGGTCGAAGAGCATATACCCGTGCTGAGGGGTTGTGGCATCTTTGAAGGCTTCCAACGCAAACGGTGTGCGGCCGGGATACATCTGTCTGGCCAGGTGCAGCAGTTGAGTGGTATCTCTCGGGTTTTTGAAGACCACCAGGTGGTGGGCATTTAAGCTGATATTGCGATGTTCTTTGTTTTTACTGAACAGATTCTGCACAATGTAGATGATGCTGAGCCGTCGATGATGGCTGCCTTTGGTAAAGAGTTGGGTGACCCGCGCATCCGTCTCCGCCATGAGATCATCCAGAACCACCAAGGTGTCGGGTTCCAAATCGGCCAGGTTGGGTAGGCCTTCCACGAACGTGATGTGGGGCATTGCTGCATACGCTTCCTGCCATTCTCCGTAACACCACACGACTCGGGCAATGGGTGGGGTGATCATGCTGTCGGCGTGTTGAAGGAGCTTCCTGACGAAGTGCGTTTTGCCGGAACCCGTCGGTCCTGCGATGACGCAAGTGAAGGGATGCTGCCACCCAGGGTCCATGGTTCGAGGTGTATCCGTTGTCGTGGTAACCCGCTCTTGTAAATTTCGTACGAGTGAACTGGAGTGGTGGTGGATACAACGTCGGTCGTCGTTGTCTGTTCACTGTCAGGGATGGTGCTGGGGGGTGGGTACAACGTGGGTCGTCGGTTCACTGTGAGGGATGAAATCCGGTGGGTGTTCAGACGTAGTGGGCGTACTTGGTGTAGGTGTAGAGCTTACACTCGACGTGGCTTGTACATGGGGTGTGGTGGTGGTGACTGGGCTCGATACGACTGGTGCTCTCTGTAGACCGGTTTCACTGGTGCCTGGTGTTCTCAGTTGGTTAAGTAACGTGCTGACATAGGCTACGTCGTAAAACACACCTCCGTACAACACACTCAGCAGGGTTAGCACTAGCACCCCAAAGCCCACTTGTGCTTTGCGCGTTTTGGAAGACGCTGTGTTCAGAGGCAGCTGCTGTTTGTCCATAGCACTGTGGTCGGACGTGGAATGAAGGAGGACGGCAGTGGTGTCTGGCTTTATAGTCGTTTCACCTGGTTGGCCGCGACCCAGGAATTGAAGGAACTGGGCCAACCTTGCCATTTCACGAAATGAAACAGTTTGCTCCACCGTGTAGTAGTCTTGCTGTGTTTTTACAACAGGCTGTAATTCCGTCTCGTAAAACGTCCCCAGCAACGGTTGCCCTTGAAGATCTTCCAGTTCATAGACTCGCCGCTGTCGGGGTAGGCGCCGTTTAATCAGGAAGTGCTCATCGCTCCAGTTGGGCAAGTAACTTTTCTCGAACTTGCCCTTGACTTTACTGATCCGTACAGGGTCCCCGACCTTGTACACCGCCTTCGTCGTTCGCTGCGATGGCCTGGGGTACAAGACACGCCGGACTTGGGCTTCATTGCGTTGGGTCACGGTAATGGGGGCTCTCTCTATACTCCGATGATAGGCTCGATTGTAACCCCTCACCAGTTTCGGGAGAACATCGATGTACCGCCTTGTATTCTTATAGGTGAAATATTTATACATGCGGCCTTTGAATGTCCTGTTGAACCTCTCCACCACGGAAGCCTTGGTCTCGTTGTACGTATGGAAGAAAAACACCTTCTGTTTCTAGAGAAAGGCTTGGAACGGTCTGTTGAGGAATTCCGTGCCTTCGTCGGTTTGCAAATACAAAGGTTTGCGCCCGGTCTTGAAGATGTCTTTGAACGCCGCTATGAGATTCGCCCCCGTTTTCGTCCGGATGGGTACCACCCACGCATACTTGGATAGGATATCGATGCACGTCAAGATATACCGATTCTCATCGTTATGTTTGGCAAAGGCGCTCATATCGACCAAATCCGCTTGCCACTGGGCATCTATTCCTCCCACGATGACCCGGTTCCGTAGAAAATGGCGACGGACAGCTCGATGTAAGGTATAGGTGTCTTGTCTTCTTAACCAATCTCGGACTTGGGCACGTTGTATCCCCTGGGGTTTGGCCGCTCGATAGAGAGCCGACAATGCACTATAGGCCGCCGGACTGTCGGGACTGTAGTATAAGTTATCCAACACCTTCTCCCAGCGCTTCATGGTGGCACAATGATGATGCACCCTGGCTCTATCGTTTATTTATAACGGGTATATCTTGGGCCGGTGTTTCTTTCTGATTTTCTTCATGGGCTTCCACAGTGTCCATGGTCAATGACCAGTCCAACTCGTCTGATGACCGCTTGATAAGCACTTCATCCACATCTACCACGGCATCTTCCAATGCAGACCATAGATCAGGGTGAAGGGTAAAATGCACTGTACCCCCATCTAGCCGAGCCAATTGAGCAAAGAAAGGGCCGCGTCGGATGTACACATCGTGACACAAGTGGATGAGGTCGCCGTCCAGTTCACCAGACAACACCCGTTTGAATTTGATCCAGCCCTCTCGGGACAGACGAATGTGAGCCGGGCACGGTTGTGTAGGGTCCGTGTCTCCCACCACCTCCTCCATGATATCGACCTTATCCGCATACACGTGCAGGAAAACCTCGGGGGTCAAGCTGAGATACGCCAGTATCATATGCTCCGCCATGGTCAGTACGTGAATGGTACCAGATTTGACTGTCTCCCGTATTTATAGGGACAACCCCGTGAGATCAAAAGGATCAGGTGGTCATATCACTGGGCTGGTTGAGTGTAGCCGGGTAATCAATGGCATCGTCGTCGTCGGGTTCATGTAGTTGTTCATGGGGTTCTGCCGCCGCTTCTCTCAGGGCACGAGCCCACTCCAACTCGTCTGATGACCGCTCGTCCGGTGTAAACAGCTGGTCCACGATAGACACCACTTTCTCGAAGGCTGTCCACAGATCGGGGTCTAGGGTGAAGCCTCGCGTAGAATCTTGGTAGCGGCCCAGACGTGGGAAGAAAGGTCCACGGTATACGTAGATGGCATTGTCTATGTGGATGACGTGTCCATCGAGCTCGCCGCTCAACACCCGTTTAAATTTGGTCCAGCCGTCACGAGGTAGTGTCACCGTATTCGATACGGTCTCAGCGGGCGACCAGCAAACTCCACGGTCTTCCACCAGGGTGACTTTATCTTCATAGACGTGTAACCCCTCCCGGGGTGTAAGGGGCAGGATGGCTCGTAGGACGGGTGACATGCTTGGTCCAATGTCGAACGGTGAATGACACACACTCTGTCTGACCCTCGTATTTATAGTCTCCACTGTCAATACCACAGCGCCAGGCTCAATAGGGCACAGACTAGTGTGAGGCCAACCAGCCGGCGCTGGTTCCGGCGTGAGCGCTCCTGGTCCATAGCCCAAGCATCAAGGATGGCTGTCATAGTCCAGTAGTGGTGAGTGATGGCACGCCTCTCCATCGAGTGCACTCTGTGGAGGACCGCTTCTGTGAACTCGTTCAGGATCTGGCGTCGTCCCTCGTTGTCGTCGCCATCTGCAAACATGGACCGGACCACTGCTCGGTAACCCGTGAATGAATTCACCACGGTGGCATGCTGTAAAATGCGAGTCGCATGGGGCTGGATCTCCGCCATGGCTCTGTAGAAATGAAGATGTGGGATCCAGAGAGACGTGTTTTATAGACCAGATGTAGCTCTACGGGTGTAGTCCGTGATACGTACTATTCTGATGGGTTAGTCCAAAAAAGGGAGCAACAACAACAACACAGATTACATTTTTATTATGCGTGAACATCATAGGAATGCATGTACTGACCTGTCTGTGGGGGTTTCCCACAATGGCGCTCAACTTCGTGTCTTTTCGGGTACGTCCGTGTCTTTTCGTTAAAGTGCGTGTATTTTCGGTAAAGTCCGTGTCTTTTCGGATCGGTGACGTCCGTGTCTATCATCCGGGTACTTCGCGTCTGCGCAATGCGGTTCAGTCGTACACCAGTACACCAGTCTCGATCCTCGACTTGGGGTAGAGTGTGCTAAAAATAGATCACCAGCTAGCGTGCTATAAAAGGGGAGCGGCCTTGCCGTTTCATCAGACAGTCTGTCAACCACCAAGATGTTCACTTGTACTACTTGCCAGAAGCAGTTTACTCGCCCAGAAGATTTGCGACGCCACGAGGCCTCCACCCACAACGATGCATGGTATACTTGTATAACCTGCGCACGGTCATTTAATCGGGAAGATGCTTTACTGCGCCACGAACGTTCATTCCACGAGGGCGCGACGGAACAATGTAAGGACTGTGGTCAACTCTTCAAACGAAGCAGTCAGTTGCTGCGACACCAACGGTTGATTCATGCTCCGTCTCCACGGTTTTGGCGACAACTTCCTACTGAAGAGGAGCCGCGGAAGGTCAGACCCAGTGAAGATAAGCCCGGGGAGACGAACGCCACTGGTGATGCGATGACGGAGAGCCCGCCTATACCCACAGTTGGGAAGAGCCTGGATTTCCAACCGGACCCCACCGTTACGGTTTCGAGTCATACGCCATACATCGAACATTTTCTGGACGAGCCCATAAATGTTCCTAGCGATCTCTTACCCGAATATCATCCAGAGAGTGACATCTCTCGGCGCCTTTGGACCATGACACGGCACTGTTTCCACCGTCATCGCCCTATTCAAGATATCTACAATTTTCCACTGACCAAGCTCACCCGTCTACGCAGCTACGTGGAAACCATCTTCAATGACCAACCTACGGCCTTCACATTAAATGTAGCATTTGGGTACATCTTATGCCATAAGGTGACGGGTGAATTGCGCTATTTCTATTCCAGTGCCATCCACCCAGTGTACGACCAACCGTTTACCATCATTGACCGGAGGTCACTAGAGATGATGCTGGACCAAGTGGAACAATTGGATGTCTTGGGATGGGCCCAACAACAACGACCCAACACCAAGTGGACAGTGAAGAGGGTGACCAATGTTACGTTTTTCCTTACCAAGGTGATTCACCACCGCCATGGGTTGAATGCGTCACTCGTGCACTGATGAATACCATAACATGCCGTACATGTCTACATGCTGATCATTGACTTGAGCTCAGTAAACATTAAATGTGACGGTGCGTTAAAACATGGTGTTTGATATTTCAATTTTGTTTTGCTGTGAACATACTAAACGTACCCAGGGCGGCTCCCCCAGCCTTGGGTATGATGTAACATTGGGGATAATAAACTGTATGAACATTGCTGAACTTGTCGTTATTCATATTGGACCGTCTGACCTGGAGGTGACCTTTGACCTTTTGACCCGCGTCCGCGCGGGCACTGCCGGGTATGACGCGCGCGCTGCGGCCGGGGATGACGCGCACTTCCGGAGAACCCGCGTGATGACGCGCGCGCCGCTCGCGCTGGGGGGCGCCGGGGCGGGGCCGCGCCGGGAAAACACCCCGGGAAAACACCCCTCACCTAGGCTTCACATGGATACCTCACTCGATCCCACTGGACCAGCAGTAACTCCCCTAGCTCCAACACGTCTATTTCTATACTACGGCCAGACTGCGCATGCGCAGAATGGTGACAACGCCCAAGCCGCTAGTCCAGTCAGATGCCCCTTCACGAATGCTTCACTTTGATACCTCACTCGACCCCACTGGACCATTATTGGCTTCGCTAGCTCCAACACGGCTATTCCCATACCCTTGGGCCACCGCGCATGCGCAGAATGACGCTAGTTCAAACCCACCCAACCCATCAGATGCCCCTTCACCTAAGCTTCACTCTGATACCTCACTCGACCCCATTGGACCACTATTGGCTTCGCTAGCTCCCAACACGGCTATTTCCATACCCTTGGGCCACCGCGCATGCGCAGAATGACGCTAGTTCAAACCCACTAGTCCAGTCAGATGCCCCTTCACATAAGCTTCACATTGATACCTCACTCGACCCCACTGGACCAGTAGTAACTCCCCTAGCTCCAACACGGCTATTTTCATACCCTTGGGCCACCGCGCATGCGCAGAATGACGCTATGTCAACCCCACTAGTCCAGTCAGATGCCCCTTCACCTAGGCTTCACTTTGATACCTCACTCGACCCCATCGGACCAGTAGTAACTCCCCTAGCTCCCAACACGGCTATTTCCATACACTTGGGCCACCGCGCATGCGCAGAAGGCCGATATTTCAACCCCACACCCAACCCATCAGATGCCCCTTCACCTAAGCTTCACTTTGATACCTCACTCGACCCCACTGGACCAGTAGTAGCTCCCCTAGCTCCAACACGGTTATTTTCATACCCTTGGGCCACCGCGCATGCGCAGAAGTCCGATAGTTCAACCCCACACCCAGCCCATCAGATGCCCCCTCACCTAGGCTTCACTTTGATACCTCACTCGACCCCACTGGACCAGTAGTAACTCCCTAGCTCCAACACGGCTATTTCCATACTCTTGGTGTACACGAGTTGTCTCCCTTGCGTCAATGTGTGCAGATGGCGCTACGGTCGACGCCGTGATGTGGAAAGGGCGTCCCCACATCATCCTGGAGCCGTCATTTTGTTTGTTGATTTTCTGCGGAGATACACGGGACAATAAACGCTCGACCCTAGGGTGGTACAGATGCTAGACTGATCCTATTAACATGGTAAAACACCTATAAATTATGTTTATTATTATTATATGGCTTAGACGTTTTTTGAGGGTAATGTGAGGGTTTTTTCTCCCCGTGACCTCCCCACCGCCTCGTTTGCTCCCTTGCGCCGCCATTTTGGTCCCACCACCTCCACCACCACCCACAAGCCGCCATTTTGGTCCCACCACCTCCACCACCACCCACAAGCCGCCATTTTGGTCCCACCACCTCCACCACCACCCACAAGCCGCCATTTTGGTCCCACCACCTCCACCACCACCCACAAGCCGCCATTTTGGTCCCACCACCTCCACCACCCACAAGCCGCCATTTTGGTCCCACCACCTCCACCTCCCACAATGACCCCTGTGACCCCTGTTCACATGCCTTGATCACGTGATCGTCATGGGAAACCCCCACTGGGGAATTCCGCCCCACTTCCGCCTCAATGTGACGTCATTAAGTAGGTCAATAAGGTTCAATTTCCTCTTTGTATACTACTGTGGTTCTGCAAGGCTGGAGACGCGGCCTGGCCATTTTTGTTTTAGGAATAAAATCGCAAATCATTACTGTTCTCCTTATTACCGTTCGTATTTTGGTTGTTTTATGTGGAAATCCCCAATACAAAAGTAAGTTTTTGAAGTGGAACTTAATGTTAGTGAATTGAATATTTTGGAAAATGCTGAAAAGCGTATGCCTGGGCATAATAACATTGCATGTGCAATGCAATTAATCCCTTGACTTGTGTAAATGTTAGATACTAAGCGTGCAAGCAGGTAATTAACCCACAAATAAAGCGAAGCCATTAGGTTGTGTTAATTTACGTCGATTTGAATTATACGCAATGAGCTCCTTCTAAATACAGACATGGAAAGGTTACCAAGGGTGACTCATTCTAGACGAATGGTTAACAATGAATTTCAAACAGTTTCCTGAATTAATCGGGGGTTTTTTGTGAACTCTGGACGAACCATTGGGCATTTATTCGTATATTAGGTCATGATTTTACATTCTCCGTTCATCCTCACAAGCTCATTCCCTTGAATACAAATACTAATAAAAAAATCATGAATAATAACATATGGATATCCCATGAATTAATCTTTATATTCTATGTCGTGTAAATCGTCCTTTTTTTGATTGTGTATGAGGGGAAACCTATATAACCCTCCAAAAAATTAAGCTCAAAGATCAAGATTACATTCATCCAAAAATCGGGAAATCGTTGAAAATCAGTTGTTTTTTTCTTTGTGTAGATACAGCAACGAGAGACGATGTAACGGGTACTGAATTGTAAGAGGTTAAACAGATCAAAGGTCAATTCCACGATGCAACCACCCCCTCCCCTCCCATCCTCAAACGGGTTATTATTGAAAAAAACATTGTCTGTGCTAGTACTCAAGTCCATGTTTGAAGGTATATTTAGTCACCCGGCATTAAAGTGTAGGATTATTTCCATACCACAATAAAATGATAGATTACGACACGTTAAGTTAGGCTGACAACAGCTGATATTGGCTGACCCCGGAAACTGGCATTCTTTGAATACCCAGACACTGGCTGTATTGAATTTTATCGAGATAGTGTTATGAGTTATACGATAAAACGCTTCTGAGGGACATGATTGCCGGCGGTTTGTGTGCACTAAACAGTCATTTTAGCGATAAGGTGATATTCTTCACGTCTATTGGTTAATGATTGTGTTCCCTGAATATCTTGAAGTACGGTGTTATTATGTTTATGTGTAATATTCTGCTATAATTGGCGTTTCCATAAACGATACAGGCTATGAGTGGAACAGTCCATTATTTAAGGGTCTTTCTTGATTTAAACATCCAGAACACTGGTATCACAAGGAATGGTTATTGTTGAATGACGTATCCCATAGTGTGAAGTAGGCTCTAGTTATATAACTGACTATTGCAAAATTACCATCACACACGAAGGAGTTTTCTCATGTTAAAGTCACGTGTCCTTTCAGCTCTAAAATAACATATATCCCAGTCAAATATACATTGACAGTGGACATGATAGGATATCAACATTTGTAAGTTTCTTTTCATCTATATAAATATAACAAAATCAAGAGGACTAAATATTTTTTAAAATACATTCACTGACACCTACTGCTTTGATAAATAATGTCCAATCCATTACTGTGTAAAGCAGATAGACATTCGACCTGCCCATTTATCGGTGATTAACAATATGGCTGGAGGCGCTACGTTTCGCACACGCCTTGTCTATGTCAACGCCAAGTTTGTGACTGTAAAGAGGGCCAGGAAATTAGAGCCAGATAAGCTGGGTGGGATATCACGTCTCAATATTATGGTTTTGCCAGCCCCATCATTTATAGCCTTTAGCCAAGCCCTGGTTGGAAAGATGAACGAGTCGTTAGAGACACGTGATGGCGATGGCGATCGGCCCCTTATTGATCGACCACTCAAGCCCCGCTTACTGGGGTAGCCAGTCCAACCCTCCTTGGACCAATACTAATTTGTTTCAGCAAATCTCCCTTCATAGAGCGCTGTATGCGACAAACCAGGCTCCACGAACATTTCCCAACTTCCACATTCCCAAGCCGATTATGGTCTTCAATATATCGGGAAGTGTTCCATTTGGTGCTAAATTGTATTTGTTCAAGTTATATCGACTTTTATGGAGCCGATCTCTGTGATTCCTAATAAAAAATCCGACCGTATATCGATACGGATATCAAGTGAATTGACGTATGCACACAAAACATTGTTTTACAAACGGAAAGTGAAATAGCAACTGATATGTTGCGTTCCGCATTTTGTTGGGATTGATATACGGGATTTACATACACCATATATCAAACTATTCAGCGAGACAGATGACTGCCCCTGTCAAATTGGTTCACAGATTATTAATATGGTCATTAATAGATTGGATTTACATATCATCAGAATGGTAGGAGCCCTTCCCCAGCCCTCCTCCCTCAGCCAAATAGAGTTAAAGGCACATACTGTGGTTGGAGCAACATTGACTCGCCTCGGGGTACCGACATTATCCCCCAACGACAGTTTCCCCAGCGACATTTTCCCTCACGACACTATCCCCATACGACATTTTCCCCAGGCGACATTTTCCCCACACTAATATTACGTGCTGTAATAATTACGATTTGTTTTCTGGCTGTTATTTATTTTTGGCACGATTATTTCTTGCCTCACAGATCATCACACAGGGTCATTAAAGTGCTGGGGTAGCATGGCTTCGCAGCTCATCAAATAAGGTCGTTTAAAGGACGCTAGGAGCAACATGAATTCGCGGCTCAAAATATAGGGTGATTATGAGACTGGGTTAACTTGGCTGCACAACTCATCATGTGAGTTCATAAGAAGGATGGGGCAACATGACTTTCAGGGTTACAATATATGGCCAAACATAGACGAGTAGCACGACTTCACAGCTTATCATATCGGGCATCATTGAAAACTGTTGTCCGCTTCTTTCCAGCAGGAAACTAGCCTATGTTTATGTATACTATGATTGTCTTTTTGAATTTGGTGCTAAAACTGTTATATGGAATATGGAATAGGTCTTTGGATTATGGACGCGGATATTCTTTAATGCACGACGGCTGAATTGTGAATGACGGACCAGACGCTTGTAATTGGAAGGCTGGAGAAACATGAATTTACATATCGTCAATATGGTCTTTATTGGTTGGGGCTATATGACACCAAAGCTAATCACCTGGAATCAGTAAAAGCCTGGGGCAACACGGCTGTACAAGTTATAATTTAAGGGCATGTTGTGACTATTTGCAGGAACCTAGGTACAAATGTCTAAATGATATCGCAGTTCACAGTTCATCAATAAATCCATCAAAGGGCTGGGGCAACATGACTTCCCAACTCAACAATATGGTATTTAAATTCTGAGGCAAAATGCCACCATGGCTCATCACATAGGATCATCAAAATGACTTATCAGTTAGGGTGCCTTCGTACACCCAAGGCCATACAACTCGCTTTTACGCACCCAAATCAACCAAAATGGCGCTTTCTCTACTACTGATGACGTCATAGATGATGTCGCAGTCACGTGACCTCCGACCAGCGTGCATTTCAAGTGACCTAATGTACTCCGTGACCCCTATCTCTGGTCCAAACGTCAAGGATCAAATGTCAAAGATCAGCCCACCAGACTTCCACTACCACCTCCCCCTCATTCCACCTCCGCGCGATGATAAGAGATACTGTTAGAGTTTTGCTAAGGATGATGAGATATCCCTGCTGATAATGTAGTGTATACATGCCTGGTATATATCTCTCATGTGCCAGAATGACTTTTCTCGAAAATGCTGCATTTCCAAAAAAAATAAAAAATCATTGCACCAAATCCGAAACTGCACGTACGTTAGCAATGTTTCGCAAGCTGCATGACCATCAGGCTAATCTGCTTTGCTAGGTGACAGGCATCAGACCGGAGTTAATCACTTCCGGGTCGAAGCCCTCGAACTACACTGTTTAGAAATTTGAGAATTTTTTGTGGATTTTATGAGCTGTGATTTTTCAGCATTTCTGATACATCTGATATTTCAAATTGCAGATGAAGCTTCAACCTGTACTTCCTGGTGTTGATTTTTGCCACTTTGGCGAAAGCATGATGGATGGAGACATGATCATTGATGGGTGATAAGTTACATTCGGTAACACCAGTCACCCCGTCAATGGCGGGAATTTGGAATTTCCATGGTCAAGACTTTTACAGTTAATGTCCCACAAGGTGAATATTGTCATGCTAAGTGGATTTATGCATCGAGAGTCTTCTGGACTTTCGGTGAATTTTTATGCTAATACATAACAAGTAACAAAATTATTAGTGCCAGGTGCGGGGAAAGATGTGTCAGAATAGCGAGATCGATATCATATCGGATGTATGTATGTCATTAGTTAGAAGCGTCTGGTCCGTCATTCATAATTCAACCGTCGTCCATTAAAGAGCATCTGCGTCCATAATCCAAGTACCTATTCCATATAACAGTAATAGCACCAAATACAAAAAGACAATCATAGTATACATTAACATAGGCTAGTTTCCTGCAAGAGAGAAGTTTTCAATGATGCCGGCAAGACATCATGATGTCCCAAAAATATCCGTATTCTTAATCCATAATATTCGTTGTAAAGTCGTCATCTGGAGAATGATGCATCTGAGTCACGCTTTGTTCATATGAGCACCATGAGGATCTTGAAGTACATGGGTTCATACGGCCTTTAGGCCCGGGTTAAGCGGAACTAGACACAAGTTACGAAACGTAACGTAACGTCATAGATCTTCCACGCTACGCTCGTATTTTGCTATCAGCATGCGATATGTATCGCCAAATCATATCCAATCTGAAATCATAATCAAACGTACCTGGCCTGAAGTTGTGTTTGTGGTGAAGCTTGGCATGATCTTATACTCTTAATTCAATGCCAGTTGTATTGTCCATATATACTCAGAATCCTATATATAATGGCATTTAGAGTTATTCGCCCTTAAACCCTCACCGACTATACATCCGGGTAACTTAGAGGACAGTCAGCCATCTTAGTATACCAGTGGAGTGAGTGAATAACAGGTCATAGTATTACATCTGGGTGTTGTTTGTTGAGTATTAGAGTTAACCTTAAATCCGGTGGCGAAGTAAATAACGTCACGCGGACAATATCCTTCAAGGCAAGTGTTCTGAATTTACCAGCCTCAACACCATTTCATGCTGATGCTTCTCCTCGTCGCTGGAGGGTTATAAGACGATAAACAAAAACGAGATTCATTGCTTCAACTTGGTGAACATTCCCAGATAAACGTATTCAAATGCTTAGATAACACTGGCGATGATTTCAAAACAGCCGTTCAAAGTTTGAACGAACATTTTCATCCACGAAAAAACGCACGGTATGAGCGTCCGGCCGAACGAGAGTCTAGTGAGTCTATCTCTCAATTTGTTATTCCTCTTAGGACAGTAGCAGCGAATAGCAGATCAGGTAGATGATATATGCACCTCTACACGCCTCAAACTGAGAGAAACTGATGTTAGCGTATAAAAACTAGATAGAGTCGATCGAATACGATCGAGAAGGCATCTCTTTTGCATGTTAATTAAAGAAAACATTCATTATTTGTGAAGACAGTAACACGTAAAAGTTAGAAAGAACAATTTTAACATGGCCGCCAGGTGATGCCACCTATAGGCGAATCGGCACAAAAACTATATGGAATGGATCCGTTCAGGTTTTCAAAAGTTATTCTCTGGAAACTCAATTTTGAGTTTGCCCCCAAGTGGCACGAAAAACAATCGCAAGTAGGTACCCATGTAATATTGATTTGGAAATAATCCGTTCAGGTTTTCAAAAGTGAATTACAGATTTAAATTGGCCTACAGGTATAAAGAACCTAAAAATTCCTCCCATCTCGTTGCGGGTTGAATGCTCATATCCCAACCAAGAGAAGCAACATTGCTGAGTTCGTACCAGCAGTAAATCGATATCATAGTTAAACCCCGACATATGTCATCGCATGCATGGAATCGGACAGTATTGTTGAAACAGCAAATATTTGAGAACGCAAATTCTCATGAGCGCGGCCATCTTTAAACGATCCCACACAGAATGATAATGGAAAAGGGCTCGGAGAAATATCAACAGAACTTTGAAAATAGAGACTTGAGGTTTGTGACATTTTCAAATATCACTTAGGAATTTATCCCCTGTTTTCCAACTAGCAGGCCGTTCCCCCTTATTGACCAATCCCGAACCAGGTAATGCTTTTATCCTAATATCACTTTGGGTAACTTTTGCACACGGCCACCTACGATGTTTTAGTTCCTTTATACCTACAGGCGGATTGGCACGGAAAACAATCCCTACCGTGATCTTGAGGCAAGATCCCCCGACATTGGAAATAGACAATTGAATCGGTTCAGTTTTACCAAAAGCTTACCTTAGCCCACAGGTAGCGCCACTTATAAGCAGGCTGGCATGAAAAACAATCTCAAGCGAGATCCTCAGGCAAGGTACTCATATACCAAATTTTGAAGGAATCCATTCAAGTTTTTAAGTTATTGTCCGGACATGCAATTCTAAATTCGCCCCCAGGTGGCATCACCTATATGAGGATCGGCATGAAAAACAACGCCTCAAAGATATTGAGGTGAGTTACCCAAATAACAAATTTGGAAAGAATCGGTTCAGATTTTAGAAAGGATATCTGGATACACTATTTTAACTTAGCCACTTGGTTGCGCCATCTATACACGAATCGACGCGAAACACGATCTTTTTGCCAGATCTTGAGGCAAGGCACTCACACACCAAATTTGGAAAGAATTAGTCCTTCAGGTTTTCAAAAGTTATTGTCTGGAAAAGCAATTTTAACTTGACCCCAGGTGGCGCCACCTAGAGGCGAATCGGCAAGAAAAACAATTTCATGCAAGATCCTTTTCAAATTTAAAATAAAATTGTTTGGTTTTCCAGGAATTATTGTCCGGAAAAGAAATTTTAACTTTCCACAAGTGGCGCCGCCGATAGGTGGATCGGCACAAAAAACAATCACTTGATCTTGTACTTGTAGCTCATGGAGAGATGGCATTGAGATATTAAAATTTGCAAGGCCACTGTCTCCGTGAAATTCATTTGTGAGAGAACTGTATTCATGTATACATGTTCCAGGTCCTGAGTAAAATCATCATACTGTACAGGACTGCAAGGCAGAGCTGTTAACCAGACAGTGAATGTACTTTAGATGCAAATGGCTTCAGAGGTCATACATTGAGCCAGCCACCATTTTGAAATTGAAGCCAATCACTGATGTGCTATCTATTGCTATCCAAACAGAGAGAGCCACTTTAAACAGAGACAGTCACTTTACCATAGGTCCGGATGGAAAATAAGAATATAGCAGAAGTCGTAGAAAAAAATACAGGTATCCAGTTTCTCACAAAGCTGAAAAACAATAGGTTTCTTCTCCTAGACAGAAACAATATGCACAACAGATTTGAAGTTGATTGGCGAGGGCATTCGGAATTACAAGAGTATGGTCCGTCATTCATAATAAGAGAGAAGCGGTCAGCAGGTTTCAATGATGCTAGCAAGACATCATGATGTTCCAAAACTACCAAATCCGCATCGCTGATCAGTATTCTTATTCATAGGATATTCGTTGTAAAGTCGTCATCTAGAGAATGATGTATCACAGTCACGCTTTGATTGTGATTGTTCATAAGCGCACCATGAGGACCTTGAAGTACATGGGTTCATACGGCCCCTAGCCGCGGAATTAGACACAAGCTACGAAACGCAACGTCATAGATCTTGTTATCCGACAGGAAAGATTGAACAAAAGGAAAATTTGCGGATAAGAGAAATTGTAGATCAAGCATTTGTCGTAGGCTTAACCACCGAGCAGCCAATACTATGGGTAACAATAACTGGTGTATTGGTCTCAGTCCCGATCGACAGTGGTGGACAGTGAATATGCTAGAAGAATCGTGATATGATGTAATCACCAAACGTAATGCTCCACAGTCTGTATTAGGAACATTCAACTCGATCGTAGAAACTTTACAAGAAACCCAAAAGTCTATCGACAATTTATCCAAAATGTTTCCAGAGGTATTTTCCGGAGTCGACAATCTGAAAGACTTTCAATTCAAGACCACGTGAACACAGATGTGAAGCCAATCGCTTAAGCGCAGCGCAAAATAGTATTCCACACGCGGAAATGGGTGTGAGAAGAAATTGACGGAACTTGACGTTATTGTCTCGGTAATAATCAACAAAGTCGAGGTTCCCGCACCATGGGTATTCATGATTGTGATCGAAGGACAAAACAAACGTTCGAATGTATGGCAAGCCAAAGCGCTTTTTATTCCGAATTTCCGATATCGGGAATTCAATTCCCGATATCGGAAATTCTAATTTCCGATATCGGAAATTCAGTGACAATTTTCGATATCGGAAATGGGAATTCAATTTCCGA
Organism: Hanleya hanleyi; assembly: GCA_036873755.1. Taxonomy (NCBI): domain Eukaryota; kingdom Metazoa; phylum Mollusca; class Polyplacophora; order Lepidopleurida; family Hanleyidae; genus Hanleya; species Hanleya hanleyi. The sequence continues at coordinate 3,124 of JAVTVY010026858.1, read as the reverse complement.
TATCGGGAATTCAATTTCCGATATCGGAAATAGAATTTCCCATATCGAAAATTGTCACCGAATTTCCGATATCGGAAATGAAAGCTGGAAGCTTTACAAAACCTAGAGGTGCATTCCACACCTAAATGATGTGCGGCTAGAAACAGGCAGGATCTTCGGCCATAAATAGATGTAAAATCTTTAACAAAAACCTTGTAAAAGTATATATTTTCTAAATGGGCACACTAGTGCCCTTATTTCAGGAGACTTGTGAGCTATTGAAATTGAAAAGGAAACACGTACAATCCTCCGTAACCCTTCTTCAAATTTTCTGGAAAACTCCATAAAATATATGAAAATGTGTCAAATTCTACCCGCAACCCAGCGAAAACGTATGAAATGATTTTCTTTTTATGTATGTTCAAGTGTTTCCCAATTTAAAATGGCGAAAAAAACGAGGGTCGATCTACTCGTCTTTTTGTAAAATGTTATGGCTATGAAGGAATCATCATTTTCGCTTCCCGAAAAAGTGCGGATTTTGGTCCGCCAGATATTCACTTCCGGACACGATTAACTCTGTAGAGGCGAGTGGGTGCGATCAACAAGCAATTATTATATCCTCATTTGGAGAGCAGGGTGTCCAGCAGGGTAATACTATAGATATCAGTTAGTAGTAAGGTAAGAAGAATTACCTTGCTGTCAAAATCGGGCGACCTTCCCTATTATAAACTTAGGGAGACACCACTTTGTAAGAAACCGTGGCAAGTGTGGAGTGCACCCTAGAGTTGCAATTTCCGATATCGGGAATTCGGTGACAATTCCCGATATCGGAAATTGCATTTCCGATATCGGAAATTGAATTTCCGATAACGGGAATTGAATTTCCGATATCGGGAATTGAATTTCCGATATCGGGAATTCGATTGCAATTCCCGATATCGGAAATTCAATTTCCGATATCGAAAATTCTAATTTCCGATATCGGGAATTGCAATTTCCGATATCGAGAATTCAATTTCCGATATCGGAAATTGAAGGTCATGAATATCCGATATCGGAAATTTTAATTCCCTTATCGGAAATTTTAATTCCGATATCGGGAATTCAATTTCCGATATCGGAAATTCTCGAATAAAAAGCACTTTGGCTTGCCATACGAATGTGTATTAACATGAGAATGCCCAACACCGCGGTAGAAGAAAAACATCACTCTAACGACAGGGGAAATAATCCACGATCTCAGCAGTGTGACAGTCTTTTCAAAATTAGACCCAACAAAGGGCTATCGCCAGGTAGAGCTACACCCCCGAATCGCGCTATCTGACGACGTTTTGAGCACATAAGGGCCTCAGGAGATATACAGGTTTCGATTTTGGACTTTCGTCTGCCCGGGAAGTGTTGCAGAATACATTTTAGGTCACACCAGTGGCATACGGCGTGACAAAACTTGTTGGATAACATAATAATTTCGGGAAAGACCCAAGCTGCCCATAACTGATCGCTGCGGCTGGTCGTTCAAATGCGCGAAGAGAAACACCTCACCTTGAATTTGGCAAAATGCGTCCCCTTACCTTGCGAAGGTCGCAGCGATCCGCCCCAAAAGTTCCGGCGTCGGCAGACAATCTCCTGGATATGACTACATAAGTTTTTGCGATTTATACCCAAATACTTAGCGATGACAGAACTATTGCGCGAACTTGCCACAGATTGTGTTGTGATCCTGGGCCAAACAAACGTCGAACCGGATTTGACCAACTCAATGAATCGCTATCACCCGAATCAGTGGAGTGATTCTCCTCAAGGAAAAAGTCCACACAATTCGATGTGGACATGACTGTAGGGATTCTCTGGCATCTACGTCAGTCATAGGACGTCGGATGCGAGCTAGAGGTCAAACACATAATTAAGCACGGAGTAGTATACAAAGAGTATTTGATTGTCTATTGACCTCAAAAATTTGCATATTAGGGAGGTCACGGGAGGGTCACAGAGGTCAAATGCAATATAGTTCCGGCAGAAAGACCAAAAGCTACCTCCAATCCAGGAGAGTTCCAATTGCTGCGGGGGATGTATTCAGGATGTATTCATCCGCGGTGATGCGGTCTGGCCGCGGTTTTGGCGGTGATTTGGTCTCGGGAAAAAGCTTCCGCGGAGAAAAAGTAATCCCTAGATAAAATGGTCCGATTGGGTCGAGTCAGGTATCAAAGTGAAGCTTAGGTGAAGGGGCATCTAATGGGCTGGGTGAGGGGTTGACATATCGGCCTTCTGCGCATGCGCGGTGGCCGAAGGGTATGAAAATAGCCTTTTTGGAACTAGGGGAGCCCCTAGTGGACCGATGGGGTCGAGTGAGGTATCAAAGTGAAGCATTCATGAAGGGGCATCTAATGGACTGCGTGTGGGGTTGAATTAGGGTCATTCTGCGCATGCGCGGTGGCCCAATGGTATGAAAATAGACGTTTTGGCATCTAGGGAAGCCCCTAATGGACCAATGGGGTCGAGTGAGGTATCGATGTGAAGCATTCGTGAAGGGGCATCTGATGGGCTGGGTGTGGGGTTGAACTATCGGCATTCTGCGCATGCGCGGTGACCCAAGGGTATGGAAATAGACGTTTTGGAGCTAGGGGAGTGCCTAATGGACCAATGGGGTCGAGTAAGGTATCAAAGTGAAGCATTCGTGAAGGGGCATCTGATGGACTGGGTGTGGGGTTGAAATATCGGCATTCTGCGCATGCGCGGTGGCCGAAGGGTATGAAAATAGCCTTTTTGGAGCTAGGGGAGCCCCTAGTGGACCGATGGGGTCGAGTGAGGTATCAAAGTGAAGCATTTATGAAGGGGCATCTAATGGACTGGATGTGGGGTTGAATTAGGGTCATTCTGCGCATGCGCGGTGGCCCAAGGGTATGAAAATAGACGTTTTGGCATCTAGGGAAGCCCCTAATGGACCAATGGGGTCGAGTGAGGTATCGATGTGAAGCATTCGTGAAGGGGCATCTGATGGGCTGGGTGTGGGGTTAAATTAGGGCCATTCTGCGCATGCGCGGTGGCCCAAGGGTATGGAAATAGACGTGTTGGAGCTAGGGGAGCCCCTAATGGTCCAATGGGGTCGAGTGAGGTATCAAAGTGAAGCCTAGGTGAAGAGGCATTC
>JAVTVY010026857.1:0-108665 GCA_036873755.1 Hanleya hanleyi | reverse complement strand
ATACCCCTCGATCTTTGTTTTATCCAGAACTACCGGGGGCAACTAACCAAGGCAATGCATAGATACCCTAACAAATCGATCAAAACACTGGCTCCCGAGGATGGCCTGGTGGACCACATGCCTCGCACGCTTCACGCCTCTTATACAACACGATCTACGTTTTCTATTCTACTCGTCATACCGGAAGTGACATCATAACCCGTCCACGTGCGAACTTAACATTGAAAAGTCAAAGTTAAAATCAAAAAATGAAAAACAGACAAATCGAGGCAATTTTCAATATTTGATTTTCATTTTTGCGTCAAGCAAAACGAAAAACGAAAATTGAAAATTGACTGTCAAATATCAATTTTCGTTTTTTGTTTTTGTAATCCCAGAATCAAAAATTGAAAATTGACGGTGAAATTTCAATTTTTGATTTTAAGATCACGAAAACGAAAATTGAAAATTGACGGTCAAATTTCAATTTTTGATTTTGAGATTACAGAAACAAAAAATGAAAATTGAAAATTGACGGTCAAATTTCAATTTTTGATTTTGAGAAACCAAAAAAGAAAAGCGAAAATTGAACTGTGCAAGGTTACACGGACCAGTTAGCCATGAACACTGAAAACTCTTTGGGCACTAAATTTCCAACGATGTGTTACGATCAACTGTTGCATGAATATTCCCTTGGGACACATTTGTTTCAAGTATCTAACAGTGAAACCGGTAGAAGATAGTCGTCAGTATTCAGTTGAGCTTTAAACAAATTGCATCTGATAATCCATTCCGTTGGTAAAGAAATTTGAATTATTTTTTGGATAAACAGATAAAACGATAACTAAGTCTTGTAATGATTTTAAACTTGCCTGTCCTTCATATAGCTAAATTTGTGTCTCTGATTATATTATGACTGTGTCTTTATGTTTGTGAAGATGCCTGTGTTGACGGTAGAATTTTGGTTATGACGACACGACCAGCGCACATTATTTTCCTCGTTGGATCAATGTTTCTGGATTTTCAAATCTGTATTTAGCAAGAACTCAGACAAGCTTCGGTAATGTAACAAAATTTTCGCCATTCAAACAACTTTGATACTGACATTGTGCAGCTAACAATTTCCAGCTAGCACACTGTAGAAATATCAAATTGAACTGTTAAGATTTGAGTTCAGTGTTATGTGGTCAAGTTCATGAAATAGACGTTTCTTTATTATTTTTTTCAATATTGATTTCCAGCAGCTCTCGTTTGTGAAAGTATTGTTATGTTATTCGGGGTCACTCGAAAACATCTAGATACACAATTTCCACGGGACCCAATTCACTACACTGCTCCCTACAATTGGAGAGTGTTAATCGGGTGGATACTTTATGAAGGAAGCTATTGTCTGCATCTTTGTGCAGCTGAAAAGGCTCAAGTCTAGACATATTGTTGTCTCCAGACTTGACTATTATATGCATTGCCTCGTGATCCTTACACGGAGTATGAGCCGTTCCGGTTGTACGAAAACACCTGGGACATTGAGTGTCGGTAAATACAATGTTTAGTCTTCTGGCTGCCCAACTATACGAAATCTGATTAGATATAGCTCTTCAAATACCTTGAGAAAAGATGATATTTAATTAATCATATTCGCCATACTATAATGACTGCTGTCGTTTTATCATACTTACTCTCTTTCCAGTGGAATTCGTAGCATCTGCAAACATTGCCGGCGTCAGTATGACCGTTGTAGGCGCGCTACTGCTGCCTAGAGCTGGTTACAAGATAATGTACGCTGTGATTTTCCTAACAACAGTAACAGGATATCTTCTCTTGTGGCTGTCAGTGGTCTACAGAAATTTCTTCAGTAGCTGGCCAAGTTTGGTGTGCATGTTCCAGTTCATGCTCTGTAAGTGTGTCCATAATATATCTATTATTCTAAAGCATTATCATAACATCAGGAACAAGATAGCCATGAAGATACATGGTATTTCCAAATAAATAGACCTAACACCCGATGACGTGTTATACCTCTTTCTAGTCACGTGCTGATATGTGCAAACATCATCTACTTGACAGGTGGTCAATTGTCATGAATCCTATCATCGCTTTTGTAACACAGCACTAATTTAATTGTAAAGGCACATGCCATATACCCCAATGCGTGAGCCCTATATGTAACTAGTCACACGAAATTAAAGCTTGCTTCTCCGGTTGGACCAATTCAGAGATCTCGTGCTGGCTATTAAATTGGTGTCGTGTGACATGAGGGAGGTTGCAGGGTGATTATATTATATGATATCCACCTGTCATTTAGTTCTCATGGATGTACATTGCATTATATGATAGAAGTGGTATTAAACGTCAACAGCTTTCAGACACGATTAAAACTAAAGTGTTGCAACTTACTCGTAAATTGTTGAAATAACCATTTAAGTGTGTCCACAGGGACAACAATTAAAGAGAAGTTCATGTGGACACACTTGAAGGGTTATCTCAACACTTTACGAGTAAGATTCAGCACTTTAGTTCTAAGCGTGGACCTATTGAGTCAGATACAAATAATTCACAAATTAAAAAGTAATGTAAGTTCATTATTCATTTGAAGAAGTAACGTAAGTCCATTATTCACTTAAAGAAGTAACGTGAGTTCATTATTCACTTGAAGAAGTAACGTAAGTTCCAAGGGCGATAATATAAGAAAATTTGAAACATTTTACATATGTTCATATGAGTAAGACGCCTATATACGCTGTAAACCAAGCGATGCTTCACGCTTTTAGTGAAGTGTTTCCATGTTCTTCTAAATATTACGTTTATTCAAAAGTTTCTATTCTACTGGATGCATTTACTTCAGCCTCTCATTTTGTATTAAAAGTCAATGTTGAAGATTATAACGTGTATGTGATTTTGGTCTATTTCTATCGTTTTAATTGCTTAAAATATGCCTAAAGACAATCTGCTGATGTCATGGTTATGGATCCAAGGGACTATAATATAGACGTCGATTAAAGCCACCCTTTCCAGCCGCTATTTTTTCATGCTTTTGTATATTTGTGAACCTATCAGGTTTAAGAACACTGGGTTATACGAGAAAGACCTGCTATTTCAGAAGGACCCATAAACAAATACTAAACAGCAAAATTTCTATAGGTATATCACCCGCACTAAAATCGCTGCAATGTTAGATATTTGAAAAAATTGAAGCCTACTAAACATATTTATTATACTTGACGTAAGCATTCCGTTTATATTACGCGGCTTTTGTAACTTTGTTCTTCGTTCCACGCCTAAAACAGCAGAATCATCACATGCGCAGTCATCTGCTTCCAGAGAATTCAGGTTGGTAATTTTTATGCATCAGCTGTTCAATTATCCGGTAAAATATATATCTTGCACCAAACAGTTGATAATATTACTTATTTCCACACCGGTACGGATTAAAATTCTCGGTGAGTAAACCGTTATGATTACGTAATACTGACGAAGAGCAGTCCATCTCTCCCACAGCCGCTCTAGTCAGGCATTTCTATAGACGATTTCACACTTTTCAAAGTTAAATGGAAGCAATTTAGCAGCTGAGTCAACCACTTTTTTGTAGATATATTTAAACGATTCATTGCATACGTTTTCAATATATAAGGGAAAGTTTATTGCAAAAGGAAAGCAGGCTTATTGCGATTGAAGTATATACATTGTGCTGTCTTCGGCCCGTATACTTTTAAAACTAATATGAAAGCAACTAGATACGATCTATTTTGTTAAATTTTTATATGATGCAGGTGCTCTCATATACTTTCTAAAAATATAAGGAAAACATATGACAATTTTGATGGAAAGTTGCCATTCTACTCATTGAAAATTGAAAACCTATGCTAACCCATACTATAATTGACTGGCACTGAATGGGTTTAGTTTACGCATGCGTAAATGGGCGAGGAGGAAGGCTGACCATTCTTGTTAAAATGCCCATCGAAAACTAAGTTATGTTTCGAACAACAATTCCTTCTTTTTTTCTGTCTAGTGTCGTAATTTATGTCGCTTTCGCGGAATTTGAGAGACAATGATTTCAGCCTAGATTTGAGGCTGATGACGTCGTCAATTTGTACACAGTTTCATGTGATGAGATAGCATAAACTATATGTTTAATCTTTAAACATTTCGTTCATTTCTTAAATACTTTGAAGTGACAAGGGAGTATAATGCTTCTGTTTGATTCCTAAGCAGTATGTTCATAACATTAACACAAAACATAAATGGCTCAAGATGTTTATAAGCTGTACGAGTTAGGTGTTTAGGTGTCAGACTTGTATCCACATGGGTTTTTTTCAACTCTCTATACTGCAATCCCTCATCAGAACTTTATTGTCCCACTTAGTTCATTGATAGCTTCGGTGTTCAAGAAAACTGGTGGTCGATATATTAATGTAAGAAGTCATAAAGCATTCTTTAGATCAACAACATACAAGGGATATCATTCATAGGATGTTTCCATGTTTATGGAGTTGCTTGAATTTCTCATTAATAAATTGTATGCGAAATTTGGCAGCACAATATATCAACAGCGTATAGGTATTCAAATGGGTACTAAATGTGCACCACTTTTGGCTGACCTATATGTGGCTAACTGATCATTTGAAAGCCGGTTACTCATCATTCACCAAACACTATATATAGGCGATCATCTCGCTGTAGATAATCACTATATAAATGACACAGCGAAGGATATATATCCACCTCCACTGGATTTGAAAAAAAATACAGATACCCCTAACTGCACAGCATATTTAGACCTATATCTCTATAAAAATGAAGCAGGCCTTCATTTCGTCGACTTTACGACAAAAGAGATGATTACAATTTCAACATCGTAAACTCTCCCTCACTGGATTAATATTCCAGTGGGACCTGCATATGGAGTATACATACCTCGCCTAGCCGAATTTGCTAGACACTGTGTCAAATATTACAATTTTGAGCACCGTCACAAACCATTATTACAGAAACTAATATAACCCCGCCAAAAAAGTGTTTCTCATATTTTGCGATACATATCGCATGCTATAATAGTAATACGAGAGTAGTGTGCAAGATCTTTGGCGTTACGTTTCGTTACGTGTGTGTTTAATTCCACTTAAACCGAGGCAAGGGTCCGTATGACCCTATGTATTTCAAGATCCCCATGATGTTCATATTGACTGTTATAATCGAAGCGTGACTGAGATATATCACACTCCAGATAACGACTTTAAAAAGAAATTCATATACATTCAGAATACTGATCAGCGATACGGATTTGATATTTTTGGAGAAAAGGCCTATTTAGGTATACAATGATTTATTCTTTTAATTCGATGCTAATTCTATTATATGAATTAGTTCTTTGGATTATGGCCGCGGAAATTCTTTAATGGACAACGGCTGAATATTGAATGTTGGAATAGATGCTCGTATTTTAGTTATGTGTTTAAATGTTAAATACTAAGATTTACAATGTATCACCCTCGGTATCTTATTGTTTCTTACTTCCTTCTCAGCTTCAGGAAGCGAATTGGGGCTGTGTGTCTTCCTGACCATTGGAGCTTGCAATTGCAACAAGAGGAACGTGGGGAAAGTTACGGGATTGTATATGGCAGCATATGGATCAGGAAAGATTTTCAATGCCTTCCTGTACCAGTGTTTCTTCCAGGAGAAACAAGAACTTCATTCATTTTTCTTCACGTTAATGGCAATAAACTCCATTCTGATTCCATTATGTTTCAATTTTCATAAGCCGCGTGCAAAAGAAGAAAGTTTAGAAGAGATTCCGCTGACAGAGCCGAGCTCAAGAAATGAAATTGTAGATACAATAGAAGAAACTGGGAGCAATTCAGCGTCCAATAACTTTGTGGCCATAACAAAAATGCTCAAGTCTGTGTACTTTCATCTGAGGCTTTGGCCATCTGCTGTTTTTTTCTCTTGCGCAGTGACATTTGTGAATAACGTAACCACATTGGCAGATGCCATAAGCATAGAGCAACCACTAAATCTTGTTTATGTGATAACAATATCATTAGTTGCATGTAGGATATCTTTTGGCGTCATATACGACAGTTTTCGCTCGATAACGTGCGGATTTTGCCTACTTTTCATTTGCTATGTAACATTTATGGTTGCAATGGTTATTGGGATTATCAATTTGAACTACATCACGGTGTATGCAACTTCCATTCTTTGCGGGGTTGGCATGGGTGCGGGACTTCTGCTACCAGTGATAATGCTTTCAAATGAATTTGGTGTTCAGTGTATCCCCGTCATCTCAGGAGTCTTTGTTACATTAATTGCAGTGCTAACTGTGATGATGCAGAGCCTAGTCGGATTATTGTATGACCATGCTATATTACAGCAGAATTCAAGTGACAGATTTTGCCATGGGGCTATTTGTTTTTTCTGGATATTTGTATTACTTCTTTGTGTAAACGCAGTTGTAATCCTGTGCGAAGCTGTATACTTTGTGTATAGCATATGTTTTCGACAAGATCAGATGCGACTGCAATAAACCGTTAGGTTAGATTTAGAAGCATTTGTGCCTATCACTATGTATGTGGTACCGTATAAAGCACTGACTGAATCTCTCTAGTGTATTGCTCATTATTGGTTTCCATGATTCCTTGCCCTTTTGATTTTATAGCCGGATTGTAATGGTTGACCTGTAGGATTTTAGTTGACATTTTGAACTTTTCGCTGATGAGAAATACGTTGGATACATTTGTATCATAGACATTGGAATTTCACTACACAGGAAAAAAAATTCCTTAAAAATTTAAGGAATATTCCCCGACTATTACACCAGCGGAGTATTCCTCAATATAACTAAGGAATATTCCTTACCATGTTAAGGAATTTCCTTAACATGCTACGGAATATTCCTTATTGAATTTTAAGGAATATTCCGCTGGTGTAATAGTCGGGGAATATTCCTTGAATTTTAAGGAATTTTTTTTTCAGTGTACTAGTATTTATTTTGTGAAGGTGCATGATTTCATAGGCGTAATGCTTGTGACAATTTTATTTTACTAACTTTTTTTACTCGGTCTATGTGTGTCTGCTGAGTGTCTATTTCTATAACTTGATGCTTTACTAGCCACAACTGTTCCTATCAATAATGCCTTCGGTTAATAGTCACACGCTTCGTTCATTGATATCCGTAAAAACGTTCATTTTGATGCTCCTTACCTGTTATTTTCGGGAAGCTTATTCCTTCTCCTCCACGCTTGTCGCTTTTATTGAAGTACACAATGCTGGTGAGTAGCTGTACACGAGCCGTTTTCACAGCGACTTCGATCTCCCCCATATTACAGTAGACGCCATGTTATTCATGTCAATCCAAGTGCGAATGCGTTGTGGCCCAAATACATTCAACATGGCGTCTACCGCAACATGGGGGAGGTCGGAGTCGCTGTGAAAACGGTTCGTGTACAGCTATTCACCAGCATTGCGAACTTTAATAAAAGCGACAAGCGTGGAGGAGAAGGAATTAGCTTCCAGAAAATAACCGGTAAGGATCATCAAAATGAACGTTTTTACGGTACGGGTTATAACACACGGAGATCAATGAACGAAGCGTGTGACTATCAACCAAAGGCATTATTGATAGAAACAGTTGTGGCTAATGTTTTACAAGCTATGACTTCACTTGTCTTGTTAAATGCACGATATAAATGTGTTATTTTCCGTGCTGTTGTTTTGACAAAGCTATGGCTGATATTCCATTCCAGGACCTTAAAGTTCACGTATTGTAAAATATCTGTGTACACAGTTATTTGTGAGAAACATTTACATAATTTCAGTCTTTATTGCTTCAATTGCATGGTTGCGGACTGCACTGGATTTGTACTTTGTAATCTCAAGTCTGATGTGTGTTTAGTTCAGAGACAGAAAATGAATGCAATTGTCACAACTGTACTTAGGGTGTGATGGATCACAATGCACGCAGAGTGTAAACACATTCCTACAGGACGGTACAAAAGTGGATGGTTGAAGTTCAAATTTGACCAATTCCATCCTTATCTCCTGTCACCACCGGTGCAGTCCGCAAATGTTTGTTGGAATGTTCATTCATGTTCGAAGTGCATATAGTGAAGACTTTTTATACTTGTGTTGTTCTCCTTTACAAGCCCATAGAAAATCTCTGGCCGAGCGGAGTCTTCCGTGAGGGTTTATGTTATTTCTCCCACCGGGAATCTCGACGCCCCATACAGGCCCAATTTCCGTCGACACATTTTACAAAAAAAAAACCGAAATTACAAAATGTAATGTTCAACTTTATCTCGGCAAATTTTGGTGTGAAAATGAGAAATAACGTTTCTGTAGATGCTCGTAAATCTCCGTACCTGGCATAAAATATAAACTGTATCACACAGACAACAAAGTTGATCAACTCATTCATAACAATATTTTCGTTATTTTGGGATAACACTATCTTAGAATAGCACAAATTCTTGTGCTGAAAAAATGGTCGAGTCCCTTGCGGGATAAAATGTATCTATTCAGCTGTGGGAGCTGTGTCCTTACGATCATCAGAGGGGTGCTGTATGTTCGCTTTTAAGACTACCGGTCTGCTATACCTCCTGTTTTTGTGGGAGGCCCGTTGGCCGAGTGGTTTAGATCGCCGACATACTGCAGTGCTGGCGATTAGGTGCCTGACTTTGGGGTCGCTGGTTTGAATCTCGCACGGGACTCGACCATTTTTTCAGCACGAGAATTTGTGTTATCCGAAAATAACGGAAACATTGTTATACGATCACTTTCTAAATGAAAAAAATATATATATATTCAACTGTGGGAGCTGTGTCATTAATATCATCAGAGGGGTACTGTATACTCGCTTTCAAGACTATAAGTCTGCTACCTCCTATTTTTGTGGGAGGCCCGTTGGCCGAGTAGTTTAAATCGCCGACATACAGTGCTGGAGATTAGATGCCTGACTTTGGGGTTGCTGGTTCGAATCTCGCACGGGACTCGACCAATTTATCAGCACTATAATTTGTGCTATTCTAAGATAGTGTTATCCCAAATTAACGAAAATACTGTTATACGATCACTTTCTAAATGATAAAAAATATAACTAATTCATAGATTGTCATTTGTTACAAATGTACAATGAGTTATGTACAGGAGTGGTGGGGAAGATGAAATTAAACATTTTAAAATGTATTACTTTCAACTTCACCATGAATAGAAACACGATATCAATTGTATTTTTTTATAAAATGTTCTGTAATACAATGTAAATTTTATTGGATCTGTTATTAGTAGAGCAAGAACAATTTATAAACAATAAATCTTTTGAAAATGTGTCTGCAATTAAATCTTTGTACATATCCTATTTAAATATGCGTTTGCAATTTGGTCTCCTATAGTCTGTCCATTTAAATTAGTCGTCTACTTTGGAGCTTGTGAAAAATCAGTAGTTAACTCGGCATAAATTTTCTTTTCTGTATCGTGTAGAACAAGTTGAGCTAATACATCACGTTTGAAATAACTTTGTAATTCTCTCCATTTAAAACTCCAGTACGGTTGCTTCATGTACCGAACCTCAATTACATAGGGAGACGTCATAATATATTCCTGTTGACAAGCACAAAGGCCAAGAATGCAGTGTATGGCCATAGAGGTGTGTGCGGTTTATCATTCGGCAATTTCACTGGGCATGGGATAAAAGCGACACTCCCACGGACCGCTTGTTATTACCTTACACGGCATCAATGACATTTTGTTCCAGTGATCATGAATACATTATGACGTCTCCCTGTGTTATTGAGATCGGGTACATGAAACAACCATACTGGAGTTTTATATGGAGAATTACAAAGTTATTTCAAGCGTGATATATTGTCCATATCACGAAGAAATGGTAGTCATTTTGTAGAGTTCAGTTTGTTCTACATGCTACAAAAAAAGAAAATAAGCTCCAAAGTAGACGACTAATTAAAATGGTCAGGCTTTAGTCAGAAAACGCTAGCGTTATGGATTGTCCAGCGAAAGATCTTAAAGTTTTATGTTTTAAACATAAACGAGTTATAACGTATCGTTGTATGAATCTTTATGTACACATTTTAAAATTTTTATCTCTTGGACATAAATATTATGACTTCATATTTTTACACAAATGTTACAAAACAACTGTTTTAAATATATGCGTTACACCCAGGATCTGGAGAATTCCCCCATGAAATAAACACAAACACTCGCTTCAGTTCAGGACTTCCGACAAAGCCTATTATTTATTCAATAAAGCACTCTGGCAGTACTGTGGTATTCGTATTTACTTTATCTGAATTTACTCTGGTTATTCCTATAGAAAACTTCTCAATAAATGTCTTTGAAACAGTAATGCACGCAATTTTGCTAATACTGACAAAACATTATGACTGACTCTTAAGGATTATAACCCTCATCGACTGCACCACATATCAAAACTGCTATACATGTTACAGATTTCACGGTTAACACCGTCAAATTTACTCCAGCAATTTATATAGAACATTGACAAAATTATATTGACATATAAAACTGACAAAAAAATCACGAGGTCATAACACGAGAATTACGCTCTGGATATAGAATTTGACCTCGGATTATGGATCACTGACCGTGGAGACATCACATATGACCTCGAGAGGTCAATCCCAGCGTTATTTAAGAAGTCGACATCCAGCAAATTGCTAGTTATAACTATAGGGTACACATTTTTTTTTTAAATCATACAAAAAATACTATAAATAATTTTGGAAACTGCTCTGTTGAAAGTGTTTGTATTTATTTATAGTATTTTTGGCATATTTTTATATACCGTTATCTAAAAGTTCAATTTTCGACAACTTTCGTAAAGGCGACCTATGTTTTGTGGGAAAGAAAAGCGTACTACATCTGTATTTCAATCTACAAAACCTAGAAACCTCAGGTTTTTTGGCTTGTATTCGTTAGTCCCAGTGAGGTATCAATGTGAAGCCTATGTGAGGGGGCATCCGATGGGCTGGGTATGGGGTTGGAATATGGTTATTCTGCGCATGCGCGGTAGACCAAGGGTATGGAAATAGCCGTTTTGGGATCTAGGGGAGCCACTAATGGACCGATGGGTCGAGTGGGGTATCAATGTGAAACCTATGTGAGGGGGCAACCGATGGGCTGGGTATGGGGTTGGAATATGGTCATTCTGCGCATGCTCGGTAGACCAAGGGTATGGAAATAGACGTTTTGGGATCTAGGTGGGTCCCTAATGGACCGATGGGGTCGAGTGAGGTATCAATGTGAAGCCTATGTGAGGGGGCATCCCACTGGGTGGAGGTGGGGTCGGAATATCGTCATTCTGCGCATGCGCAATAGAGAAAGTGTATGAAAATAGACGTTTTGGGATGTAGGTGAGCCCCTAATGAGCCGATGGAGTTGAGTGAGGTATCAATGTGAAGCCTATGTGAGGGGGCACCCGATTGGACCAGGGTCTTGGCCGTTGTCCACATTCTGCGCATGCGCAGACAGGGAATTCTGGGGAAAGGGTGTGGAAATAGACGTTTTAGGGTTTAGGTGAGCCCCTAATGATCCTATGGTGTCGTATGAGGTCTTATTTTGAAGCTGTCGTGAGGGAGCATCCGTCTGGGCTAGTGTGTCGTTCGTTGTCAATAGTCTGCGCATGCGCAGGCTGGCCGTAGTATAGAAATAGACGTGTTGGGGTTTAGGTAGGCCCCTAATGGTCTGATGGGATCGAGTGAGGTATCCATGTAAAGCAGTCGTGAGGGAGTATCCAACGGGCTGGGTGTGACGTGGAACTGACGTCATTCTGCGCATGCGCAGTAGAGAAAGTGTATGGAAATAGACATTTTTGGCGACGACATGGGTCACTATGGGTCCGATGGAGTCGTATGAGGTCTTATGTTGAAGCTGTTGTGAAGCAGCATCCGATTGGACTCAGGGTTCGTCCGTGTTCAAGGGTCTGCGCATGCGCAGTCTGGTCGTAGTATAGAAAGCAGGCATGTTGGGGGATGCGTGGGTGTGTGTGACCCACCGCTAGGGGTCCATGGTTGGGGTTGGGTGGTGGTGTGGGTTCTGCGCACAGACGTCACTTCCGGGTTTCACTAAAACTACCTTCGAACACAGAAGAGTTCTAATGTTCCCCATAGACGTAGCGCCCGGCCCGGCCCGCCCCGCCCCGCCCCGGCCGCAGCGCGCGCAGGTTACTCCGGCCGCAGCGCGCGCGCGCGCGCCTTATCCGGCCGCACGTCTGCGCGGGTGAAGTTCGGATTATCCTAGGCCACTGATGGGCTACTTTCTCCACGGTGTTCGAAGCCAGTTTCACCGAATCCCCACATGTCTGTTATAGCTTTCATGCACTATGCTCATAAAGAAAACACACAAGACAGGTTTTTTTTGGGGTGAGATCTCATTTTTTTATTCAGTGAACAACAACAACGTGAGAACAACCACGTGAAAACTGAAGCCCAGAACAGAGGGGTTGTACATTGAAAGAACTGAAGCCCAGAACAGGGGGCTTGTAAACTTAAGCCCAGAACAGGGGGGCTTGTACATTGAAAGAACTTAAGCCCAGAACGGGCTTGTACATTGAAATGATCGGCGGCCCAGTCATATACGAGTACATCGCGGTCCTCGGCCTTGCGGTACTCGTCAAACATCTGTACGATGGTAGATAAGGGTCTTCCCCGGCATCGATGGTACAGGTAAAACAAGCAATATTGTCCCCACACGCTACTGGTCAGGCTTTGCAACGTTTGACTGTTCCAACACCACGTCTCTGTGCCTTGATCCATGAAGTCTGTTAAATCGGGATGGAGGGATGGCAGGCCGTACGGGTCAAAGTATTCCCCCTGCTGTTCTGTCAAGTACACGCCCACCCAATGTTCACCGGGCCGATCCATCGGGTCCGTGTTGAGAACGTAAGCAGCAGGATACATACGGTCTAATGGGAACACATCTCGGCCGAACACCCCTTGAAAGACCATACGTGTCTCTGGGTCATTCTCCAGCACCGTGGTTATCTGGTCTGTATCCATGTTAGGTGGAGAAGTCACACAGGACGTTGCGCGCTTTGTCCACTTGAATGATGTTGTCAACCTCGGCGTAGCAGATCACATTGACGGTGCTCCGGAGGGCTCGTGCAAAGTGGATTTCCAACCGTAAATTGCTTTGCTTGGCGAGGGCCAGCTGATGGTCGTTCTCTAAGGTGGGGGTCAGATCGAAACAGAACAACGTGTATCCGTTCCCGTAGTCCTCCCGACTGATCATATTCCCTTCGTCCTGGTTGATTTGACCGGTGGCTGTAAACAGGCTCTGATAGGCTCGAATGAAATTGGCGCGCCCAAATTCGGTGTTAAGGCCGTGGCTGGGACCTGTTGTCCATCCACATGCAGGGCCACACAATTGATGCCGAAATGTTTAAAGTCAAACGGGCTCTCTGGGTAGGCTCCGCTGAAACTGGTATTTCCCACACAGGCCAGGATCAATCGCTTGGGTAGTTCCCCCAGGAACAGGTTTTCTTTGTTGGCGCTCATATTTCCAGCAGACACAGAGAACACTTTGGTTTGCACACGTCGGATAGGGTACTGGGCTGGTTTTGTTTCCAAAGCTTTGAGGTGTCCCAATTGAACGGCTGGATTCGGTTTCACTTTTCGGACATACAGGACTGCCTCTTGGATGACAATCTTATAGTCAGCTGCATGCCCGTCTACGTTAGTGGCCATCAAGGCGAAGGTCGGAGGCGCCCGTATCAGTCGGATTTTGATGGGGATCTTGTTCAACAGGTACCGGTCTTGCATGAACATGTCTGCGTGCAGTCGACCCATGAGATCCACCGCGACGCCGTTCGCGGTCAAAGCCTTCCATTTGTTATATCCCACATTGTCGTTCTCTACGCCCATGTGCTGGGCTGTGTCCTGGTAGAATAAAGCGGCTGTCAGTTGAGATTTTTTAGCCTCTCACCCATGCGACAACAGCGTCTCGATGTAGGCTCGATAGGGGTACGTGTTGGTCGATTCACTGATGAGTTTGTCGCTGAGAAATATATCCACCTGTTGAAACATCGAATGCAGCCAGAGATTCGTCGGGCCCACCGTTGCTTGGTCATCGATTCTCGCGCCATCTCCATTGACGATGTTGGCTTTCACATACAAGTATGTATGGGCTAAATGCACATAGGCCGTATCCGCATTACTGACGGTGAACTCGATGGGCCCTGTTGCGTTGATGCTGGACAGCGGGAGATGCTCCACCCATAATCCTTGTTCGGCACTGGTCTGTGTGGGCGGGACGGTCCACAAATCAAATTCACTGTTGGTGGAGGGGCAGGACATGTTTTAAGAAAAGATATCCTGGGTCTTCGATGTGCGTCGTCGCTGGGTCGGTCGTCGACTGGTGCGTGGTCTCGGTGGTGCAGGTCTTTTATTCCCTACGGTGCGTTGTGCTATGGCCACCAAGACGCCTCCTGCTTCTTTGGCCCGCCGTTTCAAGGCTTCTTTGGGTGCCGTACCCCCCAAGGCATCACCGGTGACTTGCAGTCCAATGCGTACCGCTTGTTTGCCGATTGCTTTCACCCCACGCGTCACCAAGGGCAGGAACGTTTTGACGATGCTCCCGAGTATGTTCCCCAGTCCATGTCCTCGTTGCATGCGTGCACCACTAAAGACCGGAAGGCCACCGCCGGCCTGCTGGGCATAATAGTCCATATAGCTGCGTGCATCGCACCCGTAAGGCACCTTCATTATACAAAGTGGGGAGCACGTGCTTGTCGAAAATGAAGTGTCAGCACCACTTTCCCGCGTTTGAATGTCACCGGTCGTCCCGTGTCATCTCTTATATCCACCGTGATAGTGTTGATGTGGGTTTGTCGTACGGGTAGGTAGAGCATGTGGATGAAACTGTGGGTGACTTGATCTCCATACGTCTTTTTAATGGGGACCACCCGTAACAGAGGTGTGTTGATATCGCCCACGATGTGGTTGTCCACCACGTCCGAGTAAACGTAGAGTCCGTACATACCCGACTTCATATCCATCGGGATCTCGCCTTGGTGGGCGGTGGGACCAGCGAACGTCCGTAGATCGAAACCCAGCATTTGCTGTAGGATAGAACTCAGTACGACACTCGCGTTGGCGGTGACGATAAGCTGTGCCTTGTCGTTGTGTGCGTTGTAATCGAAGTCCACGTGATTCTTGAAGGGAAAGGATTTGATGGGTTTTGAAGCATTCGTGACCTCCCGCAGAGCCTTATAATGCAACAGTCTTGACAGCCCACCCATGAACTCCTTGGGAGTATCGTATTGGCCTTCGGGGAGGGTGAGTCGGGTGTCTTTTCCTTCGTAGGTCACTCGTACCACACTTCATTGGCTCGCACGTTGTACCACGAGTGAGGGTATTGGATATCCACGAGGCCACATTCCCAGCGCCCAGGTAAATGCAACGGTTGCGGTAACTGGGTCATGTACTTGGCCAGGGTGTTGTCAGGAAACACATCCAGCGAACGGTTACTGGGTAGGGTGAGGTAAAACATGGCGACTGAGCTGTCCTGCTGCTGCTGTTGGTTTTAATAGGTGTTCCAGGCCTTGGGCGGTTGTGTCCGGCGTCGTGTTCGTCGCGTTGACTTGCTACGTGTCACGGCTCTGGAGATGTGGGGTGTCCTCATCAAGGATGGTTTTTTAAAGGTCTGAAAAGAAGGTGCCCGTTGTGGTGGTGGTGTTTTGGGGGGTGACTCCGGTTCCCATTCGGATTCCCAAGAAGGTAGTGGGCCACTCGGCGATTGCTGGGTTCGCTGCATAAAGGCCCAGCGGTGGGGGCTCCCCACCAATTCCCGTGGTACATGCAGGTCTTTTAAGCCTTGAGCGAAGACCTCCCATCCTCGAGGATCCGTGTGCGACCTGCGTTTACGCATCAGGTCATTCACTAAATCCGTCATGTGGGTCCCGGGGACCACCTGGTTCTGTACCAGGAGTTCGCCTTTATCATTCCAAGTCATGTTAGGATTCTGTTTCATCCGTTGTAATACCGGGCCAGCTTGTTTCTGGAACGATGCAGGCACACTCTTCAGCACTTCGTCTTCCACCCACTGTGGGGCTGTGGGTGGTACCTCTGGTAATGGCGGCTGTTGGAGCGGTGCTGAGGTAGGCGGTGTCACGTGGTGGTGGTGGGGTAGAGAGGGTTTTGTATTGGTCCATGAACGTCATGTACCGTTGAAGCGTCTCATTGTACCGTTGTACTTTCTCACTGTCGCTTAACCCCGGTCTCTGTAAGATCTGCTGCATCTCTCCATCGAGGGTGTTTATGGTCTTCACCGTAGGTGGGACAGGGTAGGGCGATTGGAGGTTTTGAAGGAACCGTGGTTCGACGAGGACCATTTTTTCGTGTGGTTCATTGTCGGCCGAGGAATCCACCCAATACTGGATCCAACACGGAAGCGGCCAACGGTGCTAAGATGGCCCCGAGAAAGCCGCCTTTCTGTAACATCTTTTTCTTTTGTGTTTGAGGGACCCGCTTCTGGACTAAGGTTCGGAGACCTGTCTTATGCTTGGCCAACTTGGTCTTCTGAGCCGGAGTCAGTGGTACGTTGCCTTTTAACAGATTGTACCCGATCTCGCACAGGCAGCGTACAAGGTCAGGGTCCGCACCGCGTACAATGGTTCGGACTAACTCGGGTGGCGCCGTCTTCAATACACGGAGCGTGGGAGCGTGCTTCCGTACTCGCGCAGACATCATGTACAACTAATGCTAGAACCCACAACTCTGCTTTTTTTATCTACTTCAGAGAACAGAGACAAAGTCAACCATGCTGTGGTATTAATTCTTTTTATTATCCCCATCATCAAACACACACACCCCAGCTGGGGGCGCCACTGTGTATGTGTTCACATTATTTTTGCATGTACACGTGGTGGGTCTCTCCGGGAAAGATGCTGGTCCGTAGTCGAAGGTGGTCGGGAGTGGCTTGCTTGAGGTCGAAGAGCATATACCCGTGCTAAGGGGTTGTGGCATCTTTAGAGGCTTCCAAGGCAAACGGTGTGCGGCCGGGATACACCTGTCTCGCCAGGTGCAGCAGTTGAGTGGTATCTCTCGGGTTTTTGAAGACCACCAGGTAGTGGGCATTTAAGCTGATATTCCGATGTTCTTTGTTTTTATTGAACAGATTCTGCACAATGTAGATGATGCTGAGCCGTCGATGATGGCTGCCTTTGGTAAAGAGTTGGGTGACCCGTGCATCCGTCTCCGCCATGAGATCATCCAGAACCACCAAGGTGTCGGGTTCCAGATCGGCCAGGTTGGGTAGGCCTTCCACGAACGTGATGTGGGGCATTGCTGCATACGCTGCCTGCCATTCTCCGTAACACCACACGACTCGGGCGATGGGTGGGGTGATCATGCCGTCGGCGTGTTGAAGGAGCTTCCTGACGAAGTGCGTTTTGCCGGAACCCGTCGGTCCTGCGATGACGCAAGTGAAGGGATGCTGCCACCGAGGGTCCATGGTTCGAGGTGCATCCGTTGTCGTGGTAACCCGCTCTTGTAAATTTGGTACGAGTGAACTGGAGTGGTGATGGTGGGTACAACGTCGGTCGTCGTTGTCTGTTCACTGTGAGGGATGAAATCCGGTGGGTTTTCAGACGTAGTGGGTGGACTTGGGGGTGTACTTGGGGGCAATTGTGATTACCTAGACCATTATAAAAGTGCCACAAAAACGATTTCCCGGATGGAGAAGACCAACAAATGCAGTCGGTGTAAATTGGCCATATCTAGATAATACCCATTTAGCGCTGTCTCGGAGGGTATGGTGTCCCCGCTTTTAACCCCCCAAAATTGGTCAGAAGGATAGATAAATTTATTAGAAAGATATCTAGGCCAATCTAAAGGTGGCACAAATCCGATTTCTGGATAAATAGGACCAACAAATAGAGTCGATGTAAATTGACCATATCCAGATAATACCCATTTAGCGCTGTCTCGGAGGGTATGACAGCCCTGCTTTAAACGCCCAAAAATGGATCAGAAAGATAGATAAATTTATTTGGAAGATATCTAGACCACTCTAAAAGTGGCACAAATTCGATTTCTGGGGGAATGAGAGCAACAAATACAGTCGGTGTAAATTGACCATATCCAGATAATACCCATTTAGTGCTCTCTCGGAGGGTATTGCAGCCCTGCTTTAAACGCCAAAGAATGGATCAGAAAGATAGATAGATTTATTAGGAAGATATCTAGACCACTCTAAAAGTGGCACAAATTAGATTTCTGGGTGAGTGGGACTAAAAAATACAGTCGATGTAAATTGACCATATCCAGATAATATCCATTTAGCGCGGTCTCGGCGGGTATGGTAGCCCGCTTTAAAAGCCCCAAAATGGGTCAGAAAAATAGATAAATTTATTAGGAAGATATCTAGACCACTCTAAATATAAATTTAGCGCTGTCTCGAAGGATATGACAGCCCCGCTTTAAACGCCCAAAAATGGGTCAGAAAGATAGATAAATTTATTAGGAAGATATCTAGACCACTCTAAAAGTGGCTAGCAAAATATTGTGGAATGTACACAGATTTTACCACGACGCTTTAGAAATGTGCTTAATAGCACAAATTTTGAAGTATTCTTCTCAAATTTATATTCACAGCGAAGAAATTGATTGGGGAAAACATGGTCCGATTCGTGTTATGAAAGACAGCATGGTTGTTGAAATACATCGATTTTCATGAAGGTTACTACTTTCGCATAGCGCGATTTAGAATATCGAAACGGGAATAAGGAATAAGGAAATAACGTCCGTTCTCTCTTGATGATATAGCCCTGTTTTACACCAGAAACAAAGCGAGACGGAGATAAATTCTCTGAATGAAAGACTTATCTGGATAAAGACTAATGAACAGTGATTGGAATTTTATGTAAAGAACATCATCCTGTCTTGCTCACATCATTGCAAACTTTTGACTGCTTCTCCGTTGCCTCACGTGTTTTATTATTATTTTTCTTTCATACGTATTGGAATTGGTGCTAACTGTCATAGGAAATAGGTATTTCGATTACTGATGCGGATATTCTTTTATGAACGACGGCTGAATATTGAATGTCGGATCTGACGCTTGCTATTCAGTGTCAACACTCCTCAAATCGTTTATTGCCCATTCTACTCCATAACAGCTCATCCTCT
Source organism: Hanleya hanleyi (assembly GCA_036873755.1). Classification (NCBI taxonomy): domain Eukaryota; kingdom Metazoa; phylum Mollusca; class Polyplacophora; order Lepidopleurida; family Hanleyidae; genus Hanleya; species Hanleya hanleyi. The sequence continues at coordinate 89,526 of JAVTVY010026857.1, read as the reverse complement.
TCGACCAAAAAGAGAACTTCGCAATCGGTTCAGCTAAGAAGCCTCACGAAGTTTTAGATACACATATTCTCACAAGGAGGCGTTACTCTCAGTTTTGAAAGTTTTTAGAGTGCCTCACGTTTGACAGACCTGTATTTGGTTATATGAATATAAGCGTCTACTCCGTCACTCTATATTCAGCCGTCGTCCATTAAAGAATTTCTGCGTCCATAATCCAAAGACCTAATTCATATAACAGCATTAGCACCAAATTCAGAAAAAAAAACAAAAAACACAAATCATAGTATACATACAATAGGCTCGTTTCCTGCAAAAGAGAAACGGTCAACAGTTTTCAATCGATGTCGGCAAAACATGATGTTCCAGAAATATCAAATCCGTATGGCTGATCAGTATTCTTAATCCATATGATTTTTGTTGTAAAGTCGGTATCTAGATTATGATGAATCTCATACGTCTTTGCACATTGCAACACCGAGAGAGAAGGTTGGTCATCACAGGGACAATCCACGGGTGTAATACCTATGGGCCGTCATAGTTCAGTAAGTAAAGCATCGGCGCCATAAACCGGGGTCGTGGGTTCGAATCCCGCTGACGACCAATATAGTCTGTTTCTCTCAAAAATCGGCGTGACAGTAATTTGGCGAGTTTTCGTGGATACAAACACCGACATTTTGAAAATCGCCAAAAACTAGGTTTTCCAAAAATGTGGATACATACACTATAATGGCGATGTATCCACATTTTACTAACATTGTAATGACTGCTATATTTTATAATTCATCGATATCAAAGCCGTACGATTATGAAAAGTTTTCGCGACTTCGGATTCCTCGAAACGAAACTAAAAAAACTAACTCCAACGAGTTTTCGGCGTCGATCTGTTGAAAGTAAAACAGCAGGATGTAGTTACGATCTGTTAGACTGAACTACTAGAAACTTATCATTCAAATAATCGTGTTATTTATGAGTGGAAGTTGAGATGGATGGAAAGAGATGCTAATATTTCGCGGAGCGTGTTGTTGCTGTGGCAGCCATGTAGAGACTTGTAGAGTCCTATTTCTGATTGGTTGATTAATAGGTGGGCTAATATTACGCAGATTTCAGCCAATCAAACTTTTCCTTATACTCTTCACCTACAGTTGATGTAAAATTTGGACTTCCGATTGTTTGCAGTTTCTTTGGACATATAGTATCTCTTTCCCATCAATACGAGGAGAAAGACAACTATGTACTCTCTAAATTATAATTAACCGAGTTCAGAAGTATTTCCGATTTCGATTTAGCCCTGGAAAGTCGGGCGAGAAGTTGAGCAAAAAATGTTGTAACGGCGCTTCATCCAGTCAAAATATTCAACATAAACATTTCTCAAAATTAGAATCGAGTATTTAGTTAGAATCGAGAATCGAGTATTTACATTGCTAATAAGATGTGGATACATCACTTATATAGAAGGTGTATCCACATTTTTGAGAAAAAAAAATAGCCGATTTTACGTCGAAAATGTGGATACTCTATATAGGCGATGTATCCACAAAACCCCGCCAAATTACTGTTTCGCCGGCGGGCTATACGCCATACCAAATACTATTTCTGCATTATAAAGCCAGTTGCGCACATTGCAACAACGAGAGAGAAGGTTGGCCATCAGAGGGACGATCCACGGTTGTAATGCCTATGAGCCATCGTAGCTCAGCAGGTAGAGCACCTTGCGGTAAGCCGGAGTCGTGGGTTCGTATCCCGCTGAGGACCAATTTTATTCTTTCTCTCTCAAAAATCCTTTCATTTTGTATATGCACAGTGGCGGGCTAAACGCCATACCAATTATCATTTCTTCAATATAAAGCCAGTTGCGCACATTGCAACACCGAGAGAGAAGTTGGATCATCACAGGGACAACCTCCGGTTGTAATACCTATACGGCAGTCATAACTCAGTAGGCAGAGCATCGGCGCGATAAACCAGGGTCGTGGGTTCGAATCCCGCTGACGACCAATTTATTCTTCCTCTTTCAAAAATTCTTTCATACCTATATATGCTCAGTGGCTGGCTATTTGCCATAACAAATATCATTTCTTCAGTATAAAGCCAGTTGCGCACATTGCAACACCGAGAGAGAAGGTTGGTCATCAGAGACAATCCACAGTTGTAATGCCTATGAGCCGTCATAGCTCAGTAGGTAGACCATCGACGCGATAAGCCGGCGTCATGGGTTCGAAACCCGCTGACGACCAATTTATTCTTTCTCTAAAATCATTTCAGATGTATCTCAGTCGCGCTTTGATTGTGACTGTTCATATGAACACAATGAGGATCTTGAAATGCAGAGGGTTGATAATCCTAGCCCCTGGTTAAGCGGAGTCAGTCACAAGTTACGAAAAATAACGCCGTAACGCTCGTATTTTGCTATCACTATGCGATATGTATCGTCAAATTTCAGAAACTTGATTGTGGGCGCTTGATCGTATACCCTGCTTTCTGCGATAATGCTTTGCGACGGTAATTAAAATCGTCACATTTAACACAAGATAGCAAATGCCACTATAGGCGAGATACATGTATGTATATGCCATATGCAGGTCCCACTGGAACATTGCTGTCCAGAAAGGGATAGTTTACGATGTCGAAATTGTAATCATCTCTTTTGTCGTCAAGTCGACGAGAGAGAATGTCAGCTTCATTTTATTTCTGAGATATATGTCTAAATATGATGTGCCATTATGGCTATTTGTCCTACGCATTATACAAAATTCTCATCAGTTTCAAGCACTTTCCTTATCATTAGCTGTATAGACGGTGTACTCGCTTTCATTAATGACTATATACGCAACGCTGTGAAGAATATATATTTCATTTCACTGGGTTTCAAGAAAACTACTGATAGATGGGACGTCAAATTTGGTCCTGCAGCGTTATAGAGGTGAAAAAGAGCTTATTCTCACATCGACTGACCGACAAGAGAGACGATTGCAATTTTAACATAGTTAATTACCCATTTCTGGATAGCAATATTTTAGAAGGACATGAATATGTTGTATACATTTCTCGACTAGTAGTATTTGCTAGATCCTGTGAAAACTGAGATGATTTCAATCTGCGTCACAGTTTATTGCAAAAACTCGTCAAACAAGGCAATTCCATCAAACGCTCGATTATTCCATTCTATATTATTTTTATTTCACGCACATTTGGAGCTGGTGCCAGCTGTCATACATAATATGTATTTCGATTATTGACGCGGAAATTATTGTATGGATGACGGCTGAATATTGAATGTCGGAACTGGCGCTTGCTATCCATTCCAAGTTTATCAAATTCGGTACACTGTTGCAATATATATACATGTAAACTGTGGTCAAAGGGTACCCGACCAAGAAAAAGTCGAAAAAATCGACCAATAAATATATGGTCGCGACCAAGAATTATATCCTCCCTCCGACCACGTAAACTACATTTCGCACACCACTTATTTTACATCTTTCAAGTGTTCAAATGCACAGTCACTATCATTTGCATGAAAATCTACCTAGTATAATCCGTGGCGTATCCGACTCCTCCTCCTCCTCCTATACTCCGCTTTACTCACTGCACAGCGGGTCGCATAGGTGTGGCGCGGGATAGGGTGGGGCGTGAGACCTGGGGTTTTCACTACCTGAGATTCCATGGGCCAGGCTTGCACCCTACAGTAGAATGGGTCGACTGCGCATGCGCGATGTGTAGTGCGCGATGAGTAGTATAGAAAGGGCAGGCGATCTCCCTAGTAATTATAATCAGTGATAAGGACTTTACTGATAGAACATCATGACATCTTTACCGTGGCTTGTTAGGGCCATGCATTGCTCTTTCCAATTTTCTTCCCTTTCTCTAATTTTCAAGATTTCACTTTCGCATTTTCTCTCTTTTCTTGTCATCCTCTTAGATTTATTTTCGATTTTTCAAAATTTATCTCTGATTTAAAAAAAAAAAGAAACTGCAACCATTCCATACGAAAACCCTGGAAATTCATTTTCAAGAGACAAGAACAATTGAAACGCCCACATGAAAACACTGGAAATTAGCGAAAACCTCGAAAAGCGCGTGAAACATCAGCAATAGCAAAAAACACAGAAAATAATATCCATCGCGGTGAAAATAATTTCCACCCTGGTGGTAATAATTTCCACCGCGGTGATAATAATTTCCACCGCGGTGAAAATAATTTCCACCTCGGTGGGAATAATATCCACCGCGGTGAAAATAATTTCCACCAAGGTGGTAATAATATCCACCGTGGTGAAAATAATTTCCACCGCGGTGGGAATAATTTTCATAGCGGTGAAAATATTTTCCACCGCGGTGGTAATAATTTCCGGTGAAAATAATATTCACAGCGGTGGAAATTTACGTGATCTCATCCTAGCCTCGTTTTAGGGTTTTCGCCATTTTTCTTACAGCAGCACGAAGGACAAGATGCGCTCAGTCGATAAAACATATGTGTACGAACCTCATCGACTGCTGCTGTAAGAAAAATGGCGAAAAACCTAAAACGAGGCTAGGATGAGATCACGTGAAATTCCACCGCGGTGAAAATTATTACCATTGTGGTGAAAATTATTTTCACCGCAGTGAAAATTATTACCACCGCGGTGAAAATTATTTCACCTCGGCGAATATTATTTTCACCTCGGCGAATATTATTCCCACCGCGGTGAAAATTATTACCACCGCGGTGGATATTATTTTCACCACGGTGGATATTGTTTCCACCGAGGTGGAAATTATTTTCACCGCGGTGGGAATTATTTTCACCACGGTGAATATTTTTTTATATTTTTTTTTGGTGCTATTTCTGATGTTTCACGCAATTTTCGAGGTTTTTACTAATTGCATGTGTAATAATGACAAGAAAAGAGAGAAAATGTGAAAGTGAAATCTTGAAAATTAGAGAAAGGCAGAAAATTGGAAAGATCAATGCATGGCCCTAAAAAGCCACCGTACATCTTGCTACATCATTCAAAACTGCTGACCGCTTCTCTCTGGTGAGAAACAAACTTGCCTGCATCTGTCTATCATGAAAGGTTTTTTGTGGACAATGGCTGAATACTGAATGTCGGATCTTACGCCTACTCCTATGAGGACAGCACTGGTCCGGTAAGATGGCGGACGATGAGATCAACTTATCATTACGCTGCTAAAATTCGCCATTATTGACCATTGCTTGCCTTTGCTGGATACAGATTTTACGCAAACAAGATCTATCATCTTAAATAACATGAACTGAGTAAGGTATCGAAATACCACGGCAGATATTTCTCAAAAAACGGCTTGCAAACTACTCACTTTTGTGTTCGAAAATGGCGGGAATTGAAACAACAACAACCACAGCTGTTTGTACCAATGACAAGTTACTACCGGAATTCACAGAATGGTCAGAAGACAGTCTCTCACTGTCGGATATCAGAGATTATTACCCACTCGAGTGTTTACCGCCGACATTGAAACCACCAGCATGAAACACAAAGGTAAAATCAGCCCACTTTGACAGTATTGCGGCTGACCTTTATGACCCGAGCGCGAAAATGTGCCTATTCAGGACAACAAAGGAAAGAATATTTCCATGGCTGAAAGCAATACAGCTCCGTTACTTTGAACAAATTGGAGTCATGAACACTTACAAAACGGATTGGATACATGACCCTCAGGCCTGGTCCCCAGACAACATAAAAAACATCTGTGTTGTAGTATCTTCACTCCAAAAGCGACCAGCTACTATGCTATTCAAGATTGTGGTTTACATGAAGGCCGGAACCATTCAGGTACAAGGAAATGAATATCTACATTTCCAGAACGAAGAATTTCCCAGGTTGAAAAATCTGGTCGACAAAATCGCTGAGAAAAATCATTCTGAAGCGAACCCTGACTCCAACCTGCAACAGGTAAAAGCTACCATGCAAAGCGAACAGGACAACACCACAACACCAGTCAAAACAACCATCAGGAAATCAGAATGTGCTACCCCGAGTACACCGAACATACTCCTTTCCAGTCCAAACCTGCTCAGCATATTCCCACTGTCTCCTTTAACAACCATGCCTGATGCATCCATGAATTCACCAGCACTTGTACCATCAGTCCGAAAAATGAGCCCCAGTGATTCAACAGAACTCAAAACTGTAGTTAATACTGCAGAACCGGTACAACCTGTCAACAAAACAAGCATTCCGGACTCCCCATCCATGACACCAAAGCCGGTCACCAGACCACTGTCCAGTCAGATACATAATCTATCAGGCTCCTTCAAAGAACTACAAACTGTACAAATGAGCTCTGTGCGCCTGCTGGAATCAAGAACATTAAACCTTCTATCCAGATTAGATAAAATGGAATCAACTGTCCGGGACACTCTTCTAGAGATCAAAGATGGGCTCCCACAGGCAAATGTCCACACACCCGTGCCCACCCCTTGTCACTGTAAAGATGTCATCAAGCAAACATATACTCAACTTACATCTGACATGGAGAAGAAATTCCACCAACTGTCAGACAACATGAACAGGAAACTGTCCTTGATTACAACACTGTGCCAAAAAACTACATTGCCAAAATATGCTGCATCAACTCAGACAGAAACAAAAATCCACTCCTCTGTATCAATACAAACTGACATCACCAAGGAAGACATGTGCAACATATTTGATATCTCTAACTCGGTTCAACTGAATTCCTTTGAATCAAACCAGAGAGAAACAAAAACCAGCTCATCTATATCAGTACAAACTGACATCACTGAGAAAGACATTTGCACTATGTTAGATACCACTATAACGACTGAAACAAGCCAGAGAGAAACCAAGATCTGCTCATCTATATCAGTACAAACTGACAACAAATGTGATGCCAACCACTCCAGTGACTCCAGTGACTCTACAGATTCTACAGGAACATCATCACACACCCAAGTCGAAAGATCAAACTCTACACACGAAAAGTCTACTATTGATCGTGAAACACCAAACTCTTTCGAGAACCAGGCTACAAACGACAACCATCCACCAAACACACTGTGAGGGAGAACAATTTCCGAAGACGGGATGACGAAACAACATGGAATCCGAGGACTCAAAAACCAACTCCTGATGTCCTCATAATAGGTAATTCCAATGTACGCCACATAGATGGTACAAAAATGTTCACGAACAAAAACGTAGAGGTGGTAGAACTTCGAAATAAAACCATCCAAGGGGCAACAAACTTTGTGCGAAATATCAAAACCCTTCCCAAAACTTTGATCGTGCTGATTGGGACAAATGATGTGGAGAGTCAAGATGATGGTGACTTTCAATATAAACTGGAGTCTTTCCTCGAAATGACAGACAAAGTGCTCGCAAACACAAAAGTTCTGATATCTACGATATTCCCAAGGTTCCTCCGGACATCAGACCGAGATGATCTCGAATATGATATCCAGAACATATGCTCACGAAACTCAAATGTGACATATGCTAGCAACAACTTCATAAGTGATGACACAAATTGCATGGAAGACAACAAACATGTCAATGATTTAGGTCTTCGAAAAATGATCTCCAACTGGAAACGCTGAATACAAAATACAGTTGCCTCCCCTGTACAGCGTTCTCTAAACTCGAAGAGATCCTACACACGATGGCCCATCCACAAAGCAGAACATGTCACAAATCCAAGGTCGACACATCGGCCGAATACTCTACTGGAGAGAATTGAAGCACCAAAACGCACCTACGATACTGATATGAGTGTGGAAGAATCCAAGTCGACCTGCTACCAGCCAACTTCAAACCAACAAGCTGATAACTCCACCCCTCCCGAATGGTTTCTAAATTGGATAAAGAACTATCCTCCCCACCAAAGCAGCATGTCGAGATCCCAACATATGCCCTGGTCAACATCCTTCCCGCATGACAGTGACAATAACCATAACCTACATGTATCCCCAAACAGATGGGCTGTGTAATACATGTGATCTAATTTACAGTGCCAAAACAATAGTAACACCCGTTCATTATATTTTAGTGCCAGTGTCAACTACTTTATTCTAACACAAAACAGATGGATTTATGTGCTTTGACTTACAGTGCCGAACGTGAAGTGTCACGTTTATAACTTAGTGCTATCTAACTCCTGTCACCAGTATTACTGATTGGACCATACTCGACCTGAACTCTTGCATTGAGATATTTTCTCAGGATACATAACCACGCCTATCATAATCATTGATACATCAGAATCAACAACTACCACGTCCCATTTTTAGAGATGATTATCACTACATGTACATTCACAGAACTATCATATATATCTCAAAGACAAGGGTTTATTTGAACCACATGTTTATTCTACTTAACTCGGGTTGAATATACATGCACAGCACCTATATGCTGAAACAATATGTACCAACCAGTCTGAGATTATTACTCTACTCAATATACCAGATAAATACATAACATATCCACTATTTATGCCCTCATATAACTATAACTTTATTCTTACCATACTATGATATCCATATGTTATTTTTGCCTCTTCTAGTGCTATCTATACATGCTAGATATATCCTACTTGCCTGACTATATATATATATACTAGTTATGACTATATACTGAATCATAATAATGCTAATGTCACTATTGTTTACACAAGTACTATTACCCACACACCTGCCTACAAACTACATGTAGCCTTCTCTCATTACCTATATATATATATATCACTCCATGCTCAGGCAAGCTCTCGGTCAATAACAGTCTCGACGCCCCTATGTCAAAATTCTGTAATCTTCTGTCTTTCCTTTCCTGGAATGTAGAAGGACTAGCAAACTTTGTCAAAAATATAGATAGTGACCCTAATATTCTTAAGGAATTTAAAAAACATGACTTCATTGCTCTACAAGAAACCTGGACAACCACAAAAAATATGCCTAAATTCAAATTAGATGGATACCAATATTTCCACAAGCATAGTCACTCCACCAACAGCTCTGGCAGGGGCTCTGGCGGTCTCTTGTTGCTATTGCGAAATTCTTACCTTAAACAAATTGAGTACAAGAAAACGAACAACCCGTTCACACTATGGGTGAAACTGAATGCCTGTCAGTTGGGATGGGAGAAAGACCTATTTGTCTGCACCGTCTATATCCCACCTGAAGATTCGCCCTGTCTTAAGACTCAATTTGCAGACCTTGAACAAGAGATAGCCATGTTCTCAACACATGGAGAAATACTACTTCTAGGAGACTTCAACTCCAGAACTAGCTCTGCAACAGGCCCTCCTATAAGGGACTTCATAACAAATGATGACCCACGCTTTCTTCCATTACCTAATTCATATAAAATGGACAACAACATTAAAGAGAGACACTCCGAAGACCTAAAGAAAAACACAAATGGTCAGAAGTTAATAGATTTGTGCATTGGGACACAAACACGAATACTAAATGGCAGAATAGCTGGCGATCTGGATGGTAAACTTACCTGCCACCACAGAAAAGGCTCTAGTCAGGTTGACTATTTCATATGCTCAGAAAACATACTGGACAAATTCCTTTACCTAAATGTACATTCTCTCTTTATTACATGCACCTCCATACATTGTCCTGTTTCCACTATCCTGAAATGCCATTTTCAACCGATTAGCCAACCTACAATTAGTTCCACACCCATCCAACCCAGAATTAAAATAAATGCTACAAACATGCATGATTTCCAAGAAGCTCTCTTAAGTGATCTCAACATTTCCAAAATACAAGCATTCATGTACGAGGATATACAACCAACGTCAGATGGAATTAACCTAGCAACCACAAAAATAACAAACATCCTCACTGAAACAGCTTTAACAATATCCCCCCAGATAATAACACCACATACAACACGTAGGACAAACAAACGCAGAAAACGCAATACCCCCTCCAACCCATCAATACAACGACTTATAGACCAACTAAAAAATCTATCATCCCTTCTCACAAAATACCCCAAAGACCCCCAAATTAGAGGTAGATTCTTTGCCACCAAGGCGAAACTTCATAAAGCAAGAAAAAGAGAACAGAAAAATTTAAAAAATGCAATATATACCCAACTAGAATCCATTCAACAGTCTGACCCAAAAACATTCTGGAAATTAGTAGAAGAACTCACAAACAATGACACTACAGATCAAACCCCACAGGAAACATTCACTGACCTCTTCAATTACTACAAAAATCTAAATACTCAATCCTGGCCAGATGAAACGGACCATCCACATATTCTGGATGAAATAACAGAAAGGGAGAAAATGGACTTTCCAACATCTAACCTAGATCAGCCAATCAAAAGCAAAGAAATATTACAAGCAATATCAGCACTAAAAAATAATAAGGCTGCAGGCCTAGACCAGATAACAAATGAAATACTTAAGTATAGCAAAGATGTATTACTTTCACCAATTACGAAACTTTTCAATACTATTCTCCAAAGCGGGATCTATCCAGCCAACTGGTCTCGAAGCTACATATCCCCAATACACAAAAAAGACTCCAAACTAAACCCTGCCAACTACAGGGCCATTTCTGTTCTTAGCTGCCTAGGCAAATTGTTTTCCACAATACTAAACACAAGACTTACTACCCACCTGGAAACTGAGAATATTATATCAGATAACCAATCCGGCTTCAGGAAAGGACGACAAACAATAAACAACCTTTTCATATTAAAAACCATTGTCAACAAATACATTTCTTCCAAAAAGAAACTTTACCTATGTTTCATCGACTTTGCCAAGGCCTTTGACACTATCTGGCATAATGGTATATTAGTCAAATTACTCCGTTCCAACATTGGTGATAATTTCTATAAAATTATCAAATCCATGTATGCAAACACTGAAGCCAGCCTTAAACTGAACCACAACAGAACAGACTTTTCCCCATCCAACATAGGTCTAAAACAGGGAGACAACCTCAGTCCCACTATCTTTAACCTTTACCTTAATGACCTATATTTTGACCCGTCACTATGCATGCCTGTCACCCTAAATGAGAAGAGCATCTCCCATATGTTATGGGCAGATGATCTCGTTCTCCTCTCTGAAAGTCCAGAAGGACTTCAAGAAAGCTTAAACACACTCCAGGATTATTGTAAAAGCTGTCACCTTAAAATTAATATTAAAAAAAAACAACACTATGATCATCCACAAGGGTAGACAAACAAATATCCCTAACTCTGTCCATCTCAAGAACACATCAGAGTATACATACTTGGGTTGTACAATTAACTACCAAGGAAATTTCACACCAACTCGAACCATACTATACAACAAAGCAATGAAAGCACTCTTCAAAATACATAAATCCTTTAATGGAACAAACCCACCTCCAGTCATTTATAACAAATTGTTTGACACACTTGTTAAACCCATTCTCCTATATGGGAGTGCAATCTGGGGAGCAGAACAAACCACAAAGTTCAACCATGACATAAATCACTATTATGACCTCATAGATAGGGAACCATTTGAAAAACTTCACACAAAATATTGCAAACTCAACCTTCGTGTAAATAAACACACCTCTAACTGTGCATGCAAAGCTGAACTGAACAGATATCCCCTCATCTTTGATATTAATACATCCATATTAAAATATGAAATGCGATTGGAAAACTGCCCTCAAGACTCCATCATTTATGATGCCTATCACTGCAGCAAAACATTACACAATTCCCAAAAGCCAAGTTGGCATAATTACATACCAAAACTATTAAGTCAACAAAATGTACCTCCTCCAGCTACAATGAACCTGTATACATTAGATATCTTAAAGGGAACCCAAATTACCTCGTACCAAAACTATACACTAGAAAAACTAAATAATTCACCCAAATTGCTGACATACAGAGAACTATACAAACCAGACAACAACCTCCACTATCTAAAAACAATAAAAAACCAAAATTACAGACAATCTCTCACAAAAATGAGAATATCTGCACACAATCTAGAAATTGAGAAAGGCCGAAGCAAAAAAACTAACAGAGAGGACCGACTCTGCAAACTTTGTAATGATGGCGTAGAAGATGAAATACACTTCATCTGTAAATGTCCAAAAATTACAAACAAACGGAGGAAACTATTTCAATACATGGAAACAAAGCTTCCCAACTTTACCTCTTTAAATGACCACAAAAAACTAGAAGTCATCCTCAACTGTACACCCTCATCATCTTTACATGTATCAAAATTCATACATGAAATGATGATATACAGGACCAAGCTACTGTCCCAACCCCCTGCCAGAGCTCGAACAAATCCCAACACAACATGAGACACAAATCTATATTACACAAGAATATATACAGACATTACTGTATCATACAAAGTACCGATGCCCTGTTTCTTCGAATTATTCAGACTGCAAAACTAAAATTCAGACATCTGTGGGAAAATTTGGCCAACTTTCTACAAATTGTACTGGCGAAATTTCCAGTTCTTTGGATAAATAACATACCCACATCAAAATATTTAGCCTCAGTTGATATAAAGACGCTTTTTCCTGTTTCTTTTGTCTAAAAATGCTGCAAAGAAGTCCAGAGAAAATAGGGTGAAATGACTACTTATAAATATGTAATTCCTTGTTTAGTACCCATAGTCTTGCATGTATTCGTTCTATTTAACAACTGTTACTTTTTAGAATTTAGATTCTCTTCATTACGGCTCCTGTCTTTGTTTCCTGTTAATATTTCATTGTTTAATATGTTCTTGTATAAAGGTTTCTGTTTTTTGTTGGGAGTTATCTCCCCTTGGCCAATGTACATCATATAAAGGTTGCAATAAATCGTATCGTATCGTATCGTATCGTATCGATTCATATCAGCGTTATGACAACGTTACAACGCTTTGTCCATGCAACTTGACAACATCGTCCATAAGCCGCCCGAAATCAACGACCAAGGAACCTTCCATGAAACCGGCATCAGTGTAGTTCTGTTCTCAACTGCAGGTCAACGATCATTGTACGACCGGCTGAGTGCATCAATTAACCATACCTAGCTGATATCTACCGTATTAATCCAACAGAGCGTGGTCTGCAAAGGTGTATACCTGTGATTAGCATTCGTTATCTCCAAAGGAAAGCTTGAGAGGGAGGTTCGCCTGGGGTATCACCACGTATCTTGTTAACAAGATTTAAAAGACCGGACTGAGTAAGAGTAAGAGTAAGAGTAAGAGTAAGAAACTTTATTTAGCGTGGGTATAATATACAAACCAGAAAACATTAGCTCTGAACGAGCTATTGACCGTCAAACAAATGTATAATAACAATAAAAATGTAGAAATATATAAAAATGCAATGAATTCTTTTATCAAATATATTCATACGTAATATTTGTTTGTTTTCTTATTTAATCGTTTTTAATTATTGAATTATTATTTTAGTGTAATCACACAATTATTATATCACTGTAATCCCCCATATATTTACAATAATTTGAAGAAGGCTTGAATAACGTGTGCTATGAGTGAGCTATTGGTCGACTAACTAATTTATAATTACAGTAAATATAGTACATATAATGAATTTTCATTGAATTTCCATATCAAAATTATTTGTTTGTTTTCTTTTAAATTGTTTTTAATTTGCATTTAAGCATTAATTAATATATCTTTCCAATCACACACATAATTACCACTAAGTTTAAGTTAAGGATGAGTGGGTGAGTTGGACTTTTTCCAACAGTTCTAACACTCTATTAAGGCTTGCAAATTGCGCATTTGCACGATTCGCCTCCCCATGTGCGAATCAATCTATGAAACTCATTTTTGTCAGAGGCCGTCCGATATTCATTCGGTAAACTATTCCATATTCGGCTGGCCTCGTACCGAAATGAGTTCTTGCCGTACTTTGTGGTGTTAACTCTAGGTTTATCAGTTAAATTTTTATATCTGAATGAATATTTTGTGTTTTTAAGCTTAATGATGTCCTGTAAATAAAGAGTACAGATTGTTTAGAATTTTGTAGACTTCAAAGCACATGCTCTTTACCCTGCTTAAATGGAGTGTTGGTAAGTTGGCTTTTTCGAGTAGGTAATTGTATGGGCTTTTGAAGTCACGGTAAACAAATCTTAAAGCCCTATATTGCAGTCTTTCCATCTTGTCGGTGTTTTTCGTGCTGCAAAAGTGCCACACCATAGGGCAGTAGTTAAAGTTTGACCGAATAAAACACTTGTAGATCAACAGTTTTGTTTGTGTTGATAAAAGGTGACTAAGTCGTGCCAGGACATTGATCTGACTACCTGCTTTCTTGCATAAATTTGTAATGTGTTGGTCGAAAGTTAAGAGGTAGTCAAATTCAATTTCTAACAGCTTTACACTATCGGAACAACTCATTTCTATGTTCTTAAGGGCAAAGTTTCTACATTCCTTGTTACCTTCTTTTCCAAGGCACATAGCTTGGAATTTTTCCGGATTGGCCTGCATGCCATTATTGTCAAACCAGTCTACAATTACATCACTTTCCTTCTGGATTATTTCCTTTAAGGTTGTTAGTGACTTATGGGCATACGACAAAGTATTGTCATCTGCGTAGTTGTACAGTTTGGCACTGTGAACAAAATAAAACATATCATTTATGAAGATATTGAATATCAGAGGTCCCAAAATGGACCCCCGAGGGACTCCTTTAACAACGTCTAGCCATTTACTACAGGCTGACTCTCTGTTTTCTATCGGACATGTAACGGTTCATAAGCCCACATGATTTCTCACGGAGACCGTAGGCCTTGAGTTTAGCATTGATGAGTTCATGTGGAAGACAGTCGAAGGCCTTAGACAAGCCCATCAAGATGGTGCCCACGAATTCGAATATCAGATACTGGTATAAGTTATTATTTGCATCTCACTCTCTTCCACATAAACAATTTTTGACAGTCGCTTGCGACTAGCCATTGCTATCGAACTGGCATTTTGGTCATGTGACCGCTTTTCAACCAATCATATGACCTAGATTGACGAGGAACCTTCTAACTACTATATACGAGTCAGCAGAAAAAAAGAGTTCCACATTCCGAACATGAATATTGATCCGAAAACTGACATTCCATATCCTAGCTAGTGTATTCTGATTAGTATAATCGTGGACAGAGCACAATTTTGTATCAAGGCGATGTTAAGCTATTTGGTAGCCTTGCTACCCTAACTGCATTGTACACCACAGTCATGATGGAGACCATGAGAATGCGTTGCGTGTAATTAGCGATAAATACAGATCTATATATACCCTCCACGTCTGGTATCTCCAACTGAAACACATTATTATACATGTATACCAAGTTTCACAATCCATCAATGTACATGTGAAATTTGGCTCTTTTCGGAGAATGAACCAACTGAACACATATTTGTGTGGAGATAAGTAGGCCACGGCTTTTATTCAGTTCTGGGAAAGATTTTCATGAAAGCAAATCACACATGGCCCTCAAATGGCAACATATGAGGACAAAGCAAACCAAGGCTAAACAAATCATGCTAAATACATGTATACAAAGTATACCCACATGGGAAATATCTCTGTCCAACCAACAAACTCCCATGGCTACATAGAAGCTTGACATGAGATATATACGATCCCCCAATCCCCTGGGCAACCTAGCGGATCAGAACCCTTTCCAATGGTTACAAAGGAAAGCACAATTAGCATATGCAAATTAGCCTATAGTATAAATCCAACAATATTTGCCCCATGAAAATATCGCATACCCATAAATATATACAATCTGAATAACCAAGCCGTGACGATAAATTCTTCAATATCTAATAATTCTGTTGAAGCAACATTGCTTCACCGCACACTAACCCGCCAGACAATAACGGTATAATATGTAGAGGCTTGTTCGTTTCCTCGTCAAGTCACACTTTCTATGAAACAAGAAGGTGTATTTGGCGCGCGATAGCTACATTACTGTTGTGGCGAGTTATAAACTGACAGAAGAAGCGTCCGATACGGAGATGAGGATAATTATGCACAATGCATGGGTTATACAATGAAACCTACGGTATGTCACGCAAAGCGCACTGTGATATAACTGCAAATATAAACAATAACGCGGCCAGTGAACCAGCGACACACAATCAATCTCCCAAAAACTGATACCAGATTCAAATTACATGCAACTCGAAGCTCACAATATTGAAACGGGAGGGTGGGCGGGTTATGAACGAATGCAAATTGCTGTTATGCTACCAAACTATGACTGAGTTTTAGATAGCTGCTTACAGCTGGAAACACGAGAGCAACCGGTTCACGCACGTGATAATTACATCGGGGGGCACAACTCTAGCATCCTGCCAGCAATGCAACCAGGCAAGGGTAGATAACTGAGAACGATTGTGGAGTGTTATCTCCCTTATTCCAGACAAGCCACACATTTGCTCAAATTCGGATAATGTGAACTAACGGTTAGCGTTAGTTGCATTTATCAAAATATTTCGCCATTCACATAACTTATTGAATGTTAACTACATGAACCAACTGAACACATATTTGTGTGGAGATAAGTAGGCCACGGCTTTTATTCAGTTCTGGGAAAGATTTTCATGAAAGCAAATCACACATGGCCCTCAAATGGCAACATATGAGGACAAAGCAAACCAAGGCTAAACAAATCATGCTAAATACATGTATACAAAGTATACCCACATGGGAAATATCTCTGTCCAACCAACAAACTCCCATGGCTACATAGAAGCTTGACATGAGATATATACGATCCCCCAATCCCCTGGGCAACCTAGTGGATCAGAACCCTTTCCAATGGCTACAAAGGAAAGCACAATTAGTATATGCAAATTAGCCTATAGTATAAATCCAACAATATTTGCCCCATGAAAATATCGCCACACAGACATCTCTAAGGATGACTGTCCCAAGCAACAGAACAAAACCGTGGCCATGTACGCTGAATTCATGTCAATGCGATTGACTGTCTAATATGTTCGCAGTCTCCGATTTACCCAAGTAGAATATGTTGCGATAATCGACTCTGATGGCATACATGGAATGATAGACTTCAATAGTCAGCAGGTGGAAAATAGCGGACACCCCTGAGAAATAGTTCCTCGATTGCCCCCTCAAAAACATTTAGCAGGAAATCGTTTCCAATTCCGGACAGATGTACTCCATCACTTCTAAATAAAGAAAGCATGTCGCGCCTAATATCAGGGTGACGGACAACAAACCCTCCATTGTGCCACAATGTGTTAGAGACCGCCCTATTCACTCGCTTGCGTTCCCTTTCAACTCTACCTGCATCTCTCGCATCCCGCCATGTGATGCGTGGCAACATATGAGAGAAACCTACTTTGCATCCCATAATCAACCTCTGAAAATGACGGAGATCATGCCGCATCTTATGTGCTAGATGACAAGTGGTTACAGTACAAAGGTCATTGGCGCCGGCATGAATTAACAGAAAATCAGGTAGTGATGGCGATACTCTTAATTGTTCATGTACAGTGGGTATGATCTGGTGCCACCGGAGACCTCGCACACCGATCCAGCGAATACTTATGCCATGGCGTGGTAAGAGGCCGAGATGAACTCCACTGGCTTTGATAGCAGCTCTATGCTGGGCCCAATAAACAATGCTGGAACCCACAATCCAAACTGTGGTGCTGTGTCTCTGAGATATATCTACAAAAGACTTGGCATGTGTAGTAACAGGCCTTCAGCTAGAAGCTACATGCATGATTTTGCATGAGGTTCTGAGAAACACTAGTTTCCAAAGTAAAATTTGAAAAGTTGAAGATTATCACATCTCAGGTGTACTTACAACACCTTGACAATTAGGGAATTTAATTCTAGATGAAAGCCTGTATATTAATCAACAATTCAAACATACATGTATGCAATCTATCAACATCTAAGTTGCCCCACAATCGAGAGGCTGGTTATGAGCAATTATATGGTACTGGGCAGGGATGCGTATATACCTCTGGTAGGCACCAGACTTCCATCTACCAAGCTGTTGGATTATCTCCCCTGGCACACCTTTTGCAGCTAAGTCTGAAGCATGGCCAATCCTAAAGCAATGAGTATTAAATCGGTGAGACTGGCAATTCAGGAATGCCAGTGATTTTTTCAGTACTGCCGCAAACTGATACCGAGTCAATGGGGAGCCATCAAAATGCAACAGGAATTGCTCACCTTTAACATGCCTACGTATGTGCATAAACTGAGCTACAGCATCAAGCGGACAAGGTTCACCACCCCCTGGGATTGCCAACCTTATACCTTTACCCAACTGATCTGTCTTAGAAAACCGAATTGTCAAGTCAATAACCCCAGCCACAAAATCAATATGCACATCTTGGATTCCCAGTGCCCTATGGCTATGCGTTGCTCGGTTATCCGAGGCCAATTCACTCACACGCAGAAGACCAAAATATGCTAGAAGATAAGATGCTCTAAACAGTAAACATTCAAATTCTGACTTGCACACAAACGGAAGTACCCGAATTATGCCATGGAGAAGGGGTAAAGTGATGGGTAACCTCTGATCCAATTGACTACTTGTACGCTTCATCCCTTCAAGTAATTTGCGTATTATAAAATTCTGGGTTGGATCAGCATGCATGAAAAGCTTATGTTTATAAGCTATACCAGCCATATATGTGCTCACAGTTGAATGGGAATAACCCTGTCTGGAAAGATGTGCAATGTATTGTAGGAGCTGACTGACAGGGATTGGCCATATGGGGGTCAGACCTGCACTAAATCTAAATTTCTCAAGGGAGGTAACACCTGCATCATAGGTAGCAAGTGTTCTTGGAGACATTGAGTTCTGCAATAGCATACAAGCTTCATCTGCTAAACCGTCCAAAGCCACTCCGGTATAGGGGTAGGCAACTTCTCGGCCTGCGGCGCCAACCGATGGAATCTGTCCCACTGAAATCGTGAAATAGAATCCGCTATTTTATTAATTGACCCACTTACGTGCTTGGACTTGAACAAAATATTGTTCCTCAAACAAGCCAATACTAAGATACGCACTAGCTTCATCACCCGTGTAGAAGAACTGGTCTGTTTGTTCACTACAGTCACCACTGCCTGGTTATCTGACCTGAAAATAATTCTTTTATGCTGCAAGTAACACCCCCATATTTCAACAGCTGCCACAATAGGGAACAATTCTAGGAAAGTAATGTCCTTTGTAATCCCTGAGGTGTACCATACTGTAGGCCATGAGGCAAAGGCTCATCTACCCTCAAAATATGCCCCATGCCACAACTACCAGCGGCATCAGTAAATAATTGAATGTTGTCATTGGATAGCCAGAGCTGATCAAGGAACACGCTCACACCATTACAGTGTACTAGAAATTTTAGCCACATTTCTAAATCAGCTTTCATTTCTGATGTCACCCTAATATGATAATGGGACAGATGTACTCCCATGGTAGCATTGATCAGACGCCTGCAAAATGCTCGACCTGGTGCTATAGCCCTACAGGCAAAGTTAAGCAGGCCAATGGCTGACTGTAATTCCTTCAAGGTGACTTTGCGGAGTCTTATGATGTGTACTATACGGTCATGAAGCTCTCTCAGCTTATCCATGGGGATTCTGATGACCATATCGTTTGAATCAAATTCCAGACCAAGGTAGGGCAACGAAGTACATGGCCCGACCTTTTTATCCTCTGCCCTAGGAACACCTAGATCATCACATACATGCTCGAATGTCTCTACTAAAAATTGGCAGACTGGAGACCGTGGTGCACCAAGGAATAGATAATCATCCACGTAATGCAAAACAGTCTCCAACCCAGCCTCTTTCTTAACGCACCATTCTATGAAAGTACTAAACCGCTCGAATGTGGAACATGAGATAGCGCAACCATTGGCATGGTTTTGAAAAAATAAAAGTCTTTTCGAAACTTGAAACCTAACTGGTCAAAATCCCCCGGATTACAGGGAGCAAACAAAAGGCTGATTTTATATCTGCTTTGGCGAGCAGTGCCCCTTTCCCCAACTGTTGTATAATCCTTACTGCATCATCTACCTTAGAGTAGCTTACAGAGCACAAATCCCGATCCACAAAATTGTTAACCGAGGTTCCTGCGCCTTTAGGATAAGATAGATGATGTATTAAGCGATATTCCCCTGGTGCTTTTTTCAAAGTAGAAATAGGACGATAACTGAAGGGACCAGCAACTCTCCCCAAATGTAGCTCCTTCTTAAGTTTCTCAGCCACTATGCTCTCTGCTAAATTAACAGACTTCAAATTTCGGGCATCCGTAGCTATATGGGGTCCGGAGTAGTGCAGCGAGAATCCCTCTCTGAACCCATTTTCGAGGATAAGCTTATCTGCTGTATTAGGGTAGTTTTGCAACCAGAAACATAACCTATGTAGTTTACTGGAGTTGGAGCCAACGTAAATATGTCACCATTTTCAGAATTTAAGGCATCATCATCTGTGTTAGGCACATTCTGTGACCATCTAACTATAACTGCCCCCTCTGCCTTAAGTACCTTACTGGTTGGAGTGGAAACCTGCTCCTGGGGGACGAAAACTGCTTTTGTTCCCCCCCCCCCCTTACACATTTTCACTGAATGTGTCCCACTGCACTTCTTACAAACATGCCTATATTTACATGTAGATCTGGCACAGCCATTGCCGTTGAAGTCAAAGCAAATGAACTTTGGACCTTGTGCAGTCGAGTTCTTGTTTGTGCGAGAAGCTGCAGTGCCCCAGTCCCACAAAGGCACTTGTGTTAGGCAACAAACAGGTTAGCCACAGCTCTCCATCTACAGATGCCCATGAAAGCCCAGGATTTCTGGCCATTTTGAGTCTAAATTGGGAGTCATAGGTTCTCCAAGAAAACCCCCCTGCCCGTGCTGCCAACATCCTGACTATACTCATATATTTTAACAGCTCTCGCGCTTTACTGTGGTGACGCTGCAGATAGATACTACAGAAAATCAAAAATGCAGAAGTCCATGACTCGACATTCTCAAATCTCTTGATTTGAGTTTTAGGCCTCAATAGAATCGGTTCACCCTCTTTGCCCCCTAGTGCTAATGAACACACTTGTTCTCTAAGCTCATGAGCTGTTTTCAACAGGAGAGGGAGCTCAATGTACTCTCCTGCCCAAATTTTAGCTTTTATTTGCTGAGGAACATGTGATTCCATTTCATCGCATGCACTTATCATGGGTGTAGGTTGGGCTGCCAAAACCGGACCCAGGCTCCAGTCCCCTATTCCTAATGACATAACAGTGGGTGTGTTGATGTTGTTGTCGTTGCTGTTGTTATCAGATACAACATCTTGCCGTACATACGAGGAAGAATTGAACGGGGGAGAACCTGATGTAACATTGTCTGCACTGGCTGACACGTGAATCGACCCATTTGATTGGCTGGGAATGGAGGCATCTGGGGAGGAGTTGACCCCGTCCCATCTTGGCTAGAAATGTTCGCGCCAGTCGGCAAACACGTGGAAGACAAACTTGCAAAACCTGCGTTATAATTCCCCCGATTCAATCCCAAGGAAGGAAAGTGATTATTTTCCCGCAATAAACCAGAGGCATTTATGTTGTCACATAGCAAAGAGGAAACCGCCCGAGAATGGATGCCGGTCTCGTTTACGTTATGGCTAAGTGCAGGGGACATAAAATTCTGAGCAGTGGTAGCAGCATTGCCGCCAACGCTTTGGTAAAGGATACCGATACCTGACCCTCCATCCGAAGAAAGACTGGGTCCCACCGTCGCACTGGCAGGTTGTGCAGGAAGGCTGGGCTGAGGTTGTGACCGCCAGTCCCTTTCTTGGACTTTTTCGGCTTTGCCGCCATCGGGACTGTCCCATACGGAGTTTTTCTCCTGGCTGCAGCTCTCTTCGGTCTCTCCATAGCTAAAAACCAGCCTCCACAAATTCAGGGATCGAAATGCAAAAACTCAGAATAATTATGAACGAATGCAAATTGCTGTTATGCTACCAAACTATGACTGAGTTTTAGATAGCTGCTTACAGCTGGAAACACGAGAGCAACAGGTTCACGCACGTGATAATTACATCGGGGGGCACAACTCTAGCATCCTGCCAGCAATGCATCCAGGCAAGGGTAGATAACTGAGAACGATTGTGGAGTGTTATCTCCCTTATTCCAGACAAGCCACACATTTGCTCAAATTCGGATAATGTGAACTAACGGTTAGCGTTAGTTGCATTTAATATAGCCACCTCATTAGCGGCTGCCTGAGGACCCTTGTTCCTCTGGTTGTTTACACATTAAGGGCGCGTGATTCATCTGAGCGGACTTTTGCACACCCACTAAATGAGCATAAATGTTGCATGTTGGTTGTTTTTGCTTTTTTCAAACTTCTATCTTCACCTCTGACTTTTTATAGTAATTGCAATATATATATATTCGCTTTTGACACCATTTTTTATTTCATATTATAGAAGAAAGTAATAAATATATTATATGATCCCTGGTTGCGCGTGCTTTCAGAACGCAGTGAGCTGTATGGATAATCTAACCTCATTCGAATGTGCAGGTATTGCTGGTATGGAATACAAAACTAATCCATTATCAGCGATACAGTTTTACACAAAAATCATTTGGGATATAAAATTGAATATATGTCTTTCATACAGTGATAAGAGATATATTCAACCTGCCTCCTCCACCCCACCAGATTGAACATTCGTCTGATTTGGGCTTACATTTTAGCATGGAGATTTTACTATATCTAAAATATAACACCTTGCGCCACCCGCCACGTGAGGGGACTAGCGACTTTATCCTGTGTCTCAACATGTAAAAACGCGCCACTCGCCAAGCGACGGAACACGCGGTGAGTTTGGTTTATTTAATAACATTACAAAACTGGCTACTCGCCATGCACCGGTGTTTCTCCGGCCAGTGGCGATTTTTTTTCAAAGTCCAAACACGCCAATCGCCGCTCATCAGTGTTTTTTCCGGCGCCTAACGAGTGGCGAGTTTAGCAATGTTAAAAGATATGACCGAACTCGTCGCGTTTTCCGTTAAGCTACCATTCACAGGTACAAATAAATCCACAGTAAATAAATATGTACATACGGCATGCTACTAGGAAACTATACAGATATACCGCCCGAGTAACAGAAATGCTTGAAACGGACCGTAGAGAATGCAATGAGAGTTGTGGGGCTTGAACAGTCGATCATAATTCTATGTGATGGCACGTACAGTTTGAATACAAAATCTGCTATTAACATGTAGATCCGCATAAAGTCAAAGGAATGGGAATTGAAAAGTTTGGAAGCCATACTAAAGATCATTCGGTATGGATACAGTAATCACTGGGTTGTGTTTTCTTGAAGATAACTCGGCATTTATCAAGCAGTCATCACCCAGACATAGAGAATATGTTATCCATAACAATGTGTTTACACTTGTGAACACAGATTTGCTTTATATATGTACCTTTGATCTATCTTATATTGATTTTGATTTTTAAAAAAGCACCGTACTTGCTTGTCACTCCGACAAACACTCCGAATCGCTGATGGCAAGCCCTTCTTGTCTGTCATAGCGTCAATCTGATGTCCAGTATCAAAATTTCAACACTGCTTTCCAAATTTACTGCCATCAACACTCTCATACATAATATTGTCCACAAATTCCATATCTGGAACTGTGACATTGTCGCCGTCCATCTTGGAATGTTTTTCTGATGGCAAGGACATTCCTTCAGCACTCTCATACATAGGATTCTCCTCATACTCCATGGGTAAGATGTTGGGGCCGCGGTTGTCTCCCTCGATATGAATCTCCGCATCTGCTATATTTGTTGCTTCCGCATAGTGCCTTTCTTTTGGTGATTGACTCGTCATAGATGCAATTGGCTGTGTTTGTTTATCACCATTTGGGATAACGGAAGCCATGTCATAGTGAACACGGTCAGGTTTTGTTAGAATTATTGGCTTCACCTTCTCTGGGGAATGTGTAGTAGCATGTGTAGGTTGTGTATGAAATGTAGGTTTCTTAGACGACACGGGTAGTTTCGTTCGATTCTTCTCATTTGGGATCACAACAGCTAGGTCGTCACAAACATGGAGACCTCGCGCGGGAGAGTCTGGGTACACAGGCTCTGAATTTTGTGGACTACTATATAAGGTGTGATAATGATCACCATCGGTATCATTATCTCCCCTTACATCAGTCTTTTGTGCCGAGATTCCCCTTACATGATCATGCTGTATATCATCTGCATTAACATGGTCATACACATTTGCATCCAGTTCAGGATCTCGCTTTTTGTACTCCTGACTGTACGCTGGAATATCGTTGCGAGCATTTTGGTTTTCCCTGGTTTGAACTCCACCACTGATCGTTTTGTCGAGAGTAGTCTTGGACTTTTTATTCACTTGGCTATAGACGGGGAAATCATCTCGCTTTTTTGCATCGTTTCTCATTTCCACCTGCTCTGGATGGATTTCTTGATTTTCATTGGTTGGATTGCGATTGGAAGATGTGAAGTCTACGGACTGGTAACCGCCGATCTCATGTTCAGCGATTTCAAATGCCGGGTTACTTAACCCGCCACCCATATCTACTTGATCCATGTAAAAGTCCTTCCTTGAAGGGTTCGCAATCGCACTTTTCTCATTGTCTATGCTGATATTTGGAGGGGCATCGCTAGAAGACCAGGCATCATTCATAGGAACCATACCGACAACGTCTTCATACGCATGTCCTTTGCTATTGGATGACCATCTGGACACATAACTGGTTGGAGTGGTCTGTATTACATCAGGGTAAGGATTGCTCAAATCAGTTATATCCTGTTCCTTCATGTAACTCTTGTGTCTGTACCTAGTAGTAAAAATAAAATCTCTGTATATACAGTCTCTTAAAGTCATTTCGAAACCTTCAACGTTTCGATGAAGTACACAACGATGCAAAGCTATACATAAACACTGTGTCTCGGAAATTTAATGCAATATTCTCCGATGTGGCAAATAGCCTCTCCATACTAGGGGACAAGTTAATTCATGCCATCAAATTAGGCTAGGATATCATCGATTTCAGCAGGTGCCAATGAAATTATGTTGATTTGATATTGACATGTTTGTTCAACAAGATTCCAATGAAAAGTGTGACGTCCGATGCACTGGTTTTCCGTTAACTGACTTATTGCCACCTTCTGTACTATATATGTAGCCAGATTACGGTGCTATTCGATCTGTTGCGGAAGAGTATAGCAAACCATCATGTAGAGTTGAATTACCAAGCATGCAACGCAACAAAAGGCTTACAATGAATAAATTCTGAATAAAAATCTTTGATAGTTAAATTTATCTCTGACATACTATTATATCAGTCGATCATTCTATATTTGATAGGTATATGCTGTTAATAGTTTACATTCGAATTGGCCAACGAGTTCACATGTTCTACAAACTGAAATGTTTACCTGCAGAAGAAAATAGTCCCAACGACGATGATGATAACGATGAGCACACCAACCACAACACTGCTGACTATGATAGCAACTGGAAATAAAATTGAACAGAGAAATGTGGTTTGCGTTCATTTGTTACATTATCAATATAGAATAGCCATAGATTAATTTGAAGAAAAAAAATTAAGCTTATGGATGCTCATCTTCGTTTCCAGACGTTGTATGCAAATACGGAACTTTCTGCTGTTACTTTACCTGATGACCCAGACGGGTTGGGTTTCTCTAGTAAGGCAGTGGTTGTGTTGATTCCACCTCCATCAGTGTTAGTCATTGTTACATCCGTCACATCGGTTCGGTCATTTCGATTAGGTGAATTTGAGCCTGATTCCTGGGTTGTGGATGTGGATATTGTATTTGATATTGAAGGAAAAGGTTGGGTTGTATCAGCTTCAGGCTGCTCTGTACTGGGATCTATGATCGGTATATTTTCCTCCATGTTACACGAAACGTTGAAATCTGTGCTAGAATCTGTTGGAAATACAATTGGAATATCAGTTGACGCAGAATATACTGTCAATGCGCGGCTCGGGGGTGACAAATTACGATCAAACTGGTTTCAAACCAGGAAAACGATTTTTTCACTCATATTTTTTGTTCAGTTGAACACAATTAATACATTCCATACTTTAACGGTGTCCGAATAGCATCAGCCACTGCATGGTTTGTGCTCATTTCAAGCCCGTTTGCTGCAGCGTGACGTTCAAAAGAACAGGATGTCAGCGCGCGTTGTGTCAATGGCAATAGGTCACAATAATATTTCCAATCCGTTTGTCGCAATTTGACCTGATACGGTCATTTCAAATCCTGTAATCAACAAATGAATGATAGTTACAATGATTACACTTGTTCACCGGATTGTGTTATGAAAACGAGATATTTGGTGACTATGGAGACAGGTTTTAAAATTCCAGGGTGTATGTTCAAGTTAAGCATGAGAAACCCAAGTACGGTGTGTGCTGGAAGAGGGTTGGAGACCTCGGGAACGACCAAGAAATTAACAGAACTATACCCTGAAAACCTTGGAATTATTTGACCAAAAACACAGTACAGATTTGGTAGAAAGAGAAACTGTATAAAATCGAAGCCAGAACACGGAAGTCTCAAACCAGGGGCATTGTGTGTTATACTGATCGACACATGAACCGCATGCATGCTCTTGAACTTTTTGATACTTTACCGTACGTTCAAATGCTCACAATGCTGTATGGGAAAATAAGTTTTCCTGTTTTGCTGGTAACTCACATTGATACATCTGCTGTGATAAATTTCAAACCAGGGGCATTGTGTTTTATACTGATCGACACATGTATCGCATGCATGCTCTTCAACTTTTTGCTATTTTATCTTACGTTCAAATGCTAAAAATACTGTATGAAAAAATTAGTTTTCCTGCTTTGCTGGTAACTTACATAGATACATATGCTGTGATAATCATACGGTCCACAACACCAGCAAATTATTTACAGAGAAAACTAAGTGCTGTGTGAAAAATTCGAATAACAGGCTTCATCCAGTGAGTCAGGTTTATATGAATATCTTTTTTGTCAAATACGGAACATTTCTAATTACAAGGAACGTATATGTATACTGATCATTAGTTTCTTGGCGCACATGAGGAATACAGAAAGTGTATCGTATTGTAGGTTATTCGGAAAAGGATGCTATTTACTTTACAAGGCATATGCAAGGAAGTAATTTTTCCTAGATTATATTAACCTTGCGTATCATATATGATATTGGATTTGACTAAAAAGAATCGATTCCAAATAAGGGGACCACTACATGATAATACGGGTCGTAAATGTGGAAGGTTCTGTTTCCTATATAAGTGAAATGCCAGAAATGAACGGGTATACTTTTATAATAATGGATCATTTTCGGCAGTGGATATGGGTTCTGTTTCTAAAAGATCCTCCTCGAAACCTCGCAAATCATATACGATGGGAATTTCTCTCGACTATTCCTGTCACAGATTGTTATATTATATTAATTTATATAAACACGATAGGGTAAATAGGTCTCATAGAAGGTTTTTCTGGATATAATCTCCTACCACCACCGACCGCTGTTTATCATATATGATACTTGACGAGAACTACTTATGCCCACTGTATCATACATGGTAATTAGATAAATATACAGATACATATATTTTCACCTGAATTTTCTGTTCATGGTACCTATTCATTGCAATTTCACCACATTCAAGATTGTGTGTGTCCTTATTCTGATGATTGGGCAGCATAACATAATGCAATCTGCCTTTTGTGTATCAATGCCTTGCTTTGATAATGAAGATGGTGACTTGAGATGGCTACTTTAGATGGTTGCGTACTGTGTGATGGGCAAATACTTCTACACATGGATAGCCTGCAGTGCGCATGTTCTCAATGATGGAATTGCAGGTCTGGGTCTCCTACACCATGAATAAATTGGCATAGGAATCGACGGTCTTCAATATTGCGGAGAGATTTTCGATGCCGTATATAAGCGGAGGGTGGGTTTGAAAACTTCGGATGAAACTTTTTAAACTTTCTTGAAAGGAAGTGTTCGCTTTAGATCGACTTTTTCCCTTCAGTGTCGCTCTCTGCTACTCTCGCTCTGAGCCGACCGGTATATTGTGACGTAATGCTCAGGTATTCCTCAACTCTTTATCAACCTGACGAGGCCAGTCTAATGGGAAGTTTTGGTTCATATTCACATACAGTTACCATCTTTATTTTCATGAACGACTCAAATATTTACGAGCAATAATCAGTTATATTAATATGTAAACCCACTCGAAACCTGCCAACTTTCTGTCAACAGTTTAGCGAACAATAATGCAAGGAAGTTACTGCAAATTAAATTAAAATATTGGCACAAGCATAATCACTTGGGAAGCAAGCGTCAGCGCATGTTGGGGATCATTTTCTGGATAAATAGAGAATATGTTTAAGTTGCAAAAATGTGAACAACAACATTAGCGGCAAAATGGGAAATGAATATATCCATAATGTAGTGACGAAGCATTAAAGAATAACTGTAACTGCTGTGAGCCAGGAGTGTTTGGTCTAACAGGTCTTCATATAAGGAAAGTTTTACATTATAACCTTTCCGTTCATAGTTACATCTTTTATTTTTTCGCTGCCCTCAGACGAAATACTCTTATGCAGAAGTTATATACATGTGTAACAATTAATTTTTTGCTCTATTGGATCGTCACAATATTCAATTACTGACCAAGTGGTGTGTGGCGGCGGGAGTGTGTGCGGGTGCGTGTTTGTGTGTGTGTTCAATTCACGAAGTACAATAATAACATAAGCGATTATTTGCGTTAGCGGTTCGCTGTCTTTATTTCACGTCACCATTGCACTTTAAAGTCCAAAATCAAGATGGGCAAAATAGATAAAAGGAAAATCACAAAAAATTATGATCTGGAGTTACGAACCCATAAGAAAAGTTCATTTAATCTGTAGTCCGACAGTCTAACCATTTGGTCACGCAGCAGTTACAATCTTTATGTGAAGAAATCATGTGCCAAATGGAGGTGAACTACACGCTCACAGAACATTCCAAGCGTTTTGACATATTTCTATATTATGAAAATATGACACCAGTAACCAAAACGATTTTTTTCAGTATCATTTAGAATCAAACCAAACGAATTTGGATATCTAAGACTCGTATTGGCTAAAGATTTCTTCCCTCCAAGAATATCTCTAAAAATTGCAAAAACAAACAAATGCCTATTTTCTAATATTTCTAATTTCTAATTTTCGTAATATTTCTTGGACAAATCTGTTGTCCGTAAATAATCAAAATACGAAAATTCAGTAGTTTCTTTCTCAAGCTAATGACTTTTGAAGTAAATACGAGGAAATTATATTTTCGGTTTATAAACGCAACACACCAAGGAAAAAGGTACAGTCAAACCGAACACCTTTAAGATGTTTGTGGTACTCTAATCCTGAACAAGTAGGGCATCACATGACCCACAAAATCGTAGCTAAATAACGATAGCGTGATCGGATTGGCTGACGCAAGCAACGTTGTTCTGGGGAATCGCAAAATAGCTGCCGAAAGTAGATTCAAACTGGACATGATCACTCCCAAATACAGTGCAGACGTGTAAATGAAGATGGTTACGAATTGTGAATTTCAGAATCTCTTGTTTTTTTAAATAAAATTTCACATAACTAATTTGTTCCAGTTAAAATCGTATTGACATGTTGTCTTACCAGCATCAATTCTCCACCAATTGTTTGACCTCTGTCCACAGAACCGGTTGTGAATATATCTGATAACAACCCTGGATACTTTGGCTATGATAAACTGATTAACAGAGTCATAAATTTCAAGTTGATATTCTTTATGCTGTTGTTCATCGTGTTTCTGGTACCAAAGTTTCAGTTGATTTGATTGACAGCTTCTGTTCTGGTGAACCTCTACGGTTTCAAGGCCAAATGATTTCCCGGTGATCGTACAGGTCATGTTCACTGTGTCAGGCTCGTCAGGACTTGGGAAATACATCAAGTACAATGGAGAAATCTTGCACTGTTGGTGATTTCATTCATGTTCAGCAGGTTCTCCTCTGCAAGAAACAATAGGTTCTATTCACTATCATTTTGTGACGTGTAGTCCAATTAAAATCTCCAACTATGGACGTAATTCATAACAGACAATCATCGATTGTTGCAGTCAAGTGCCTTCATCAAAGGAAATATATCGATATGTGAGTACCATGGAAAATATTAGTTGTACAGAACAATTGAACGCTCAAGATTCGAGTTCAAGAAGCTTTATTTAACGTCGGTACAATAGTTAAATATAAAACATTAGCTTGTACAAGCTATTTCACCGACCAACACAGATAAAAGTGTAACAATAAAAAAATAGATAATTAGATATTTAAATACAGACATATATATACAAAATAATAATACATGTACCTCGTATACTCTGATAATCCACCCATTCCAACAGCATTCAATTACAACATACATGTACTTCGTCTCTTAGTATGATCAGTTCCTCTAACAAAAAAATTATCACCTTGAAAATGCAGAAAAAAGTTACACAGGTAGTTTCTAGTTTTTGTATTATCTTATCAGTGTACCATTCTACTAAAATGTGACCGCTCAGCATACATATTAGTGTCGTCACCTCAAGAAAAGAGTTTGGGGGGAAATAGTAACTATACCAAATCACGTACCTGGAACGCAGGTGTATCTCATGTGGAGAAAGTTAGCCATACCACCAATACATGATAGGTTGAAGGTCCCCACTGTAACGGTACACTTGGATTGTCCAGAGCAGAATCTGTAGTTATGATCTGTGTCAATTCCATCATAAAGAGTAGAACTGCAGTTTAGGGTAATATTCTCATAGCCATACTCCAGGGAATGAACATGAATCTTGTGACCTGGTTCACATTGAATGTCAGCCGTATCCCGTCCAATGACGCGTACACATATTGGATTTAGTTCTCCCTCACTATTAACATGATTAATCCCTGAAAAAGCAAAATTAAAGAGACATATGTGAATTATACAATACATATAACTAATCTACATGTTACATCTGAGGATTGAATACTATTCGAAAGACATCAATGTTCCGGAAGTCTTCTTCATATCAGGTAACCGTACTGTTTATTTTCTGATATGAGTATCCTTTGCAGGCCGATATAAATTATTTTGTTCCGGAAAATATCGAGTCAACATTGAAATAGCGCAATCTGAGCCGACTTGAAATTTTGTATAAAGTCCCATGGAATGTTATCCCAATCATCACATATGCAGTCATAACATCACCTTCTACTGTTCTGTGCAATTGTCTTCCTTCTATTGTATGTTTGGTGAATGAAAATTCCTTCATTGATCCAAACATTTTGTGCCAAAAAAAAGAAGAGAAATTAAACGACTTCATGACTTGCTTCCAAAGGTACCCTATGTGGATATCTTGCCACATCATGCTAATGGGATGCCTTCTTGCTCATATTCGATCGACTGTATCTAGTTTGTTTATCCATTTTGATATTTGCATCCTAAATTGACTTCAGCATGTCCTTAGGTTGCCAAAATCTGCGTGATATCTGCCCATACCTTGACCCTTAACCATCTCAGTATCAAATGTCTAACTTGTATCTGAAGTTGAATTTTGCATTTATTGGAACAAAAAGCATTCACATAATGTATCCTACTTGCAGCACAATTTTCTACCCATGTTCACATTATTTGTTAAGATTCATTAAAATAAATCGTTATTTACCATCGCCCGCTCTCCAGAAACGTAGGACTGGCGAGCCCATTTTATTTCCATTCCTAATTATTCCTTTAGTTGAACCAATATATTAATTATCCAATATATGTCGTGGAACACGCTGAGATGTGTATTGTTAGTTCAATTTGTAAACCAGTTTCTTCAGACGTTGATTAAATAAATTTGGGGTTTCAAAATGGCGAAAAAATTAAATTACTGTTGGTGATGACAAACGAACGATTTGATTTTATCCTCCGGCACAGGAAGGATGTTTGCACTTTAAAATGCGATATTAAGATAGTTAATGAGCAATATTGAACATACCTGTATGGGAAATCACTATGGTAATGAAGAAGATCTTAACCAGGTAATTCATCATGTAGACCAGTTGATCAGTCGTTTCACCTGTACTGTCAATGTTGAATGAAAAAACTTGACACTGTGGTCCTGTAGCCAACACTCTGTAAAAGAGATATGTAGTTTTTATTTGGACCTGGTTTGATGCTCTGAACGCAATTTAGACTATGAATTTACTCATCGTTACTGAAGATAGTGTCCTCAGTATAGTGTTTTGTTCTTCTAATTTCAACCCTAATATCTCTTAAAGATCGTGGAAATTAATTCCTCATTTTCCAACTTAATAGATTCGCTTCAAATTAAGTTTTATTGAATTTAACCAAATTCAGTGCACGATTATCACCTTCTGAGTTGGTGGCCACTCTTTCAGATCCTCCAAATAAATTGGAGAAATTTTATGCACAATCTTGTGAACCTCGAGTAAAATTTGCCGTATTCTGTTTTGTAAATGTAATGTGGGTATTCAGCAATATGTGACGGTTCTTTTGATGGTCAGGAAAATGATTATAGACGAACCCCATAACCAAAGACTTACCTTTGTCAAATTCGATGACGATGGCTAACATTTTGCTAAACTTCGTAAATATGCTGTGAAGCAGCTTTTTTTTTGACATAAATGAGATGTGCTCATCGAATTGTCAGCTGAGCATAGACATCGACAAGCAGTTTGCACCCAAATGACGACTCAGTATTAGTGTCATTTACATTAACAGACATCCCAGACGGTGCATGTGTGTTCATGAGCATGGAATTTGTCTGGATTTGAGCACACACACAACACTCAAACCAATCAACTGCAGTGTCTACCTTCGTTGATAGAGTAGCTTAGCCAACAGTAATATCGTGGTTGTGAACAGATATTCTATTATCGTCCGCGTAGTTGTAGATACTAGAAGACTAATAATTTTCAAAATTAGAACAAATCATTAAAAATACATTATAAAGGATAGGATTATGAATATAATCTCGAGAATCCCTTTCACGCGAAGCGTTCCACTCAATGCCGATTTTGCAC
Organism: Hanleya hanleyi; assembly: GCA_036873755.1. NCBI lineage: Eukaryota > Metazoa > Mollusca > Polyplacophora > Lepidopleurida > Hanleyidae > Hanleya > Hanleya hanleyi. The sequence goes on along the minus strand of JAVTVY010026857.1, from coordinate 56,417 downwards.
CCTGACTTTATATTTGTCAAATAGCTGCCTTATAAGGGTGGCAGCTGATATCTCCAGACAATATGTCTCTAGACTATGGGAATATTAGTTGCCCTCAAACAAATTATACGATTAGAACTAAAAGCTCTCGTGCTAATTCATAGAGTTAATCTTCTTTATAATGATCACGTTTTGTCGCTGTAATGAATTTGCTGTTATAGCGAATGGAGAATAGTTGTATTATGGTACATTCCTTTCTCTCAACTATGTTATTAAAATGAATATTCTGTTGTAGAGAATGTTCCAGTAAAGAGGGTTCAATGTATGAAGTGACCATGCATAGACAATAAAATAACCCATAACGAATTTAAGTGAAAGTATAACAACGCATTATGATCAGGATATTAACAAATCTATATTACTGGAGTCATCTGCAAGGAACATTAAAACTTTATTATTCTAGTCTTTCTCACCTAATTGAAACTTTTATTCAATAGGCCTACCCAATGTACGTTGTACATGTATAATACCAGAAGCAAATGAACCAGAAGACTGAATACTTATATTAGTCTAGCTAGAATGCATTGGCCACCTGTCCCTGCTTATAAATTGGAGCGATATGCAAGAGGTGGGGAAAATTGACGACGTCTGGTGACTAAAAAGCAACCATATGTCTCTACAGGAAAGTATTCGTCGACACCTAACATTCAAACCTGATAATACGCCTGTTCATGTGGAGACTATGAAATATCCCCTAGCACCGGATTAAACGGAATCAGATACGCTAGCTCGGGAGCTGTGATGACAGACCAGTTCAAACAACTCATCTGATGTTAATGGATGAGCATCATGGACGTTTAATGGAGTAAACGCCTTAACATGGGGTAACCTGGTAAATGCAAAAACCTAGAAAAACTAGCCTGTAATGTCATACGTCGTACGGCTTAAACACATGATGTGACGTAGTTGCGCAGTAAGATTGTATCTGTCATGTTCGCGCAGATTCAAAACAAAAATCGGGTGTTACATCACGGAAGATGTGATGAATTTGAATACCCATTCAATGAAACGTACATAATTATAAGCACAATCATGATCCCCTTTTGGCGCTTTTGCATGCAGCCTTCGCCTGTAGGGACTGTGCAAGAGTCTAAAGCTGTAGGCTGTTTAACGAGTGCCAGTGCTGTCTACCTGGTCTAATCTGATTTGCTTCTGATATACTAGTATTGCTCACCACCTCCAATATGTGTGCGTCGATCATTCCAGCCTTGGACCTGTAATTCAGATGGGCGCGTAGGAAAGTTGGAAGTATGGCCTTGCATTTGGTATCAACAGATAGGCCTACATAACATAAAATGGATCCTTGTGTACTTGCTTATCTGATCGGTTGGCTGCTTCCATACTAAATGTATAAAAATACTTACTGGTTTGAATCTGTGAATCCCCGTATTTGAAGATTCCTGCAAACAGCTGCAAAATATATATATGGTATTGAACAATCTGTAACCACATGATGTATTAATAACTAACTTCATGAATGATAAGTTCAATGTTAAGTGAATACTGTTACTATGATAATAGCTCACAATAAAGAAGACGTCCCATGTTCTAACACGACCCAATTCCCAAAGTCACCACACCCGAGCTATAAGTCTGTCAGGCTGGGTTTGAAAACTTTTTTCCGAGGGAGTTGACAGTCCAGTAGTTCTATTATTGTGTCCCTGTGGGGGTTATTTGCTCTTTAGAAAGGCGAACAAATACCCTGTTATTATTAACATGAATACTCCAGATCCTGAATAGAAGGATTCAGACAGGAAGTAACATGATATTGGTTATCCATGTTACAAGAATACACTAAGTTTATTATGGTGGAGAACTTGTCTGCTTAATAAAGTTTTAATTGCATTTAATTGATCCAATTATCCTTATCTATTCATTTACCAGTTGGTGGAATACTTGTATGGTTCTCAAGCTAAACATTCCATTGTTTAACATGAATGTACATTCTGACTAACTCTCTGTGATTAAACTACTCGGTATATTGTGTACGTGATCAGAGGATTGGTAAATAATCTAATGCACCTGTTTTCATATCGACCTCAACAGGAGAGAGCAGTGAGGCTCTGCGTAGTCGAATTTCTTTTCTCACTATGCTCCAGCGTGAAGCAATATTTCTAATTGTGGATATATGTCATATTTTCAACTTAACCCTATCAGATCTGGGCATTTTGGGTCCTATCGAGGCCGTTACCCCCTGCGCTAGGGGGTTGAAACTTACCAAGCTATATCCTTGGGTCATGCTCTACCAGAAAATGTAATAAAATTCAAGATGGTCGCTATGATAACTTCCCAGTGATGTCATATTCCAAGAAAGGATTTGGAGTCGATTTTTTTGTTAGATTTTTTGCCAGTTTTATTCAAGTGATTTTCTTCGCAAAAAACTGTAGGATAAATCTGATGTGAAATAAAATAGTTTTTGCTCACTTTTCTTCCTCAGCCCCACATGACCGCCCTTTTGAATTTACACACATGATCCTCTGCCCGGCTGACTCAAAATAACCCCAGTATGGTAAACTACAAAGCCCTCAATTTTGTGTCAAACAACAGACATAGGTCATAATACATGATAGGGAAACATTCACATGAATAATCCAATCTTTGGTATATTGAAAGTATGTGTTCATTGTTAGAAAGAATATGCAAAATTGTGTTTGAATATGACTACTTGTTGCCATGGTTGCATTCTCAAGTTGATTGAAATCACATGGGAATACATAAGAAAGTAGCCGGTGACCATCATTTTTTTAAATTTGTCTTTATATGAAACAGGATGCGTCATCTGAAATTTATATTCAAACTTTTATGGTTATTTTCCGCGTTTACCTGTCATTTCCGTGTTAATCTGGGACAAGGTCCATGCTAATGGGCACCCATAGCAAAAACTGATAAGGTGGCCGACGATTTGTATTTCATTTCTCTTCTGTGTGAAACAGTGCTACTTTATATCAAAAGTTTCGATACAAGTTTCGATAGGCGAGTAGTATAAAAAAGACCGATTTTGTCTCATTCGTGAGGGGGTGGCGTGTGCGGCGTTGAGGCTGTGGCGTGAGGCTGATGACGTCACGAATGAGGTCACTTCCGGGTCAAAGATCAATTCAAAGTCAGAGGTCAAGTCCGGTGACGGAACTTCTAGTATCTACTGCGCATGCGCAGTCGGGGAATAGTAGAAAAAATGATGAACGTTTTGGGGTCGAGATGACCCCGTATTGGATCGAGAAGGGTGTCATATTAAAATGCTCGTCGAGGCTGATTAGGGGATGAGTGTTTAACTCACGTGACTGGCTGGGGTTAAAGAAAAATTACGATTTCCCCGGAAAAAGTGCGGAAAAACAAAGAGGATAGGCCGTCAACTGAGTTCAGGTGGAACCAAGGTGGGTTTACGGGATCGGGGAGGGTATCATCTTGAAGCTAGTGGTGTGTAGAGAACGCAGGGTGTGGTTTGGATGGACAGTGACATCATACTGCGCATGCGCATTCGATGAGTAGTAGCGACAGTGGGCATTTTGGAAGTGCGAAGGGTATATTTGAGCGACTGAGGGGCTATATCTCATCCAATTTGCCGTGTATGGTCTGATATCGAAGCTCTCTTGGTGTAGACCAATGCTTGAGAGATGTCCCCGTCATCTCTGACGTCATCAGTGGAGGTGGTAGCGTGGGTGAACGTTTGGGGTCGAGATGGACCATCCGTGGTCCGAATGGGCCGTGTAAGTTCTCATATTGAAGTCATCGGTGTGTAGACCACGACTTAGGGGTGTCTACGTCATCTGCAACGTGATTGGTGACGTCATCAGTAGAAGTAGTAGCGAAAGCGGGCCTTTTGTGGGTGCGTCGGGATGCGTTTGGATTATTGAGGGACCATTCTTGGTCCTAATAGGCCGCGCAGGGTGTCAAATTGGAGCCCTTCTTGTGTCCACGTCATATGTGACATCATCAACTGGAGCATTAGTGAAAGCGGGCTTTTTGGGGGTGCTTTACAATTCTCGTATGCCCCTATCCAATCAGAAACCACCCATGCCAATCGTCGATTGCTCTTGTGCATCGTCGGTTTGGCATAAACAACATTAGGCATTCCAGGATACCGTTGAGGCAACATGTCATTGAACAGCTGTTTTCGCATCTTTATCGTATTTTCCAGGGCCTCGATGGGTGGTAACCCCATACCCTGTTCCAAGTGACACTTGGTCGTAATGATGGGCCTATGCGTGGGATCTGCCTTCATTTTCAAGCGGCAATAGACTATATTATTCATAGGCTGCCACTGCTGTTTTCCTGATGGACGGACGTATTTAGATGTAGGCCTCTTGCAGCTTATCCTTTCTGGCGTCCTCGACGTCAGTGGGCAGGCTATCGGTATCAGTGGATAGACTCTCAACAGTCTTTGCATCAGTATCTGCCTCAGAGGTCCCATCGGCTTATAGCCACTCGGTCTCTCTATTCCCATGTGTATTCCTCAGGTGTCACATCATATCGTAGTGTCTGGTATATGTGCGTCCACACTCAAGACAACGATGAGCCATGCTGAAGGCTTTATCGTTGACTGTACTCGTCTATCGCTTAGGGCTGCTTTTATAGACGGGTGTTGATGTCGTTATAGATATTGAGATAGCCCTCCAAAAGTGCTCTAGATTGAGCTGATTTTGCACCCCCCTGGGGAGTATATTTTCTACATATCATTTTAAAGGGTGGCATGTGATGAACAACGTTTGACATGTTGCCGCTCTGGTCAAGTGTTTTAACATGTTCATTGCGCATGCGCAAAATGGTACACTGTTTCTCAAAACCCTGTCTGTCACATCGAAAATGTCAAGTGATTACCAGTTTTCGTTTATCTATTGCGAATGCTTTATTGGCTTCGAATGCAATTATGATCCCCAGTATTGTCCCAACGGCGACAAATGTTAGCACAGGTGATCATCAAATATAAATATATATAAACATTTACGGGTCAGAGGTCGCTATAGAGGTAAAATTTCAGGTTTCTTAGGCTATTTTTCCCCCATCATATTTTTTCTCCGAAAAAGACCCCTCTATCGCAACATGGGCGGGGGGGGGGAGAAGGACAAGTTCTATGGAGGAATGTAGTAATCCAAGATGGCGGCTGTGATGACATCAGCAGTATAGAAAGAGCGAATCCCTTACTATTTTTGATGTGGTAGGGGGAAATGAGGTGTATGGGAGCCGCGACTCTTGACTTTTGACAAAGGGTTACTATGGCAGAGAGAGAATTCTTTTAACGTGAAATAGCAGGTTAGATACAAAAACTGGGATTTTCCCTAAAAATAAAAAGCGGAAACATGGACTTTACACCCAAAACTGAAAAAAATACAATTAAATGGATCTAGGTGGGCCAGTCTGGGTCCTAAGTGGGTCAGGCGGGTGTCAACTGTTAACAATTACCTGGATAAATAGAAAGTTCTTGCCTATGCCAATATTTATTAGACTCACTGGGAAGCCCAGGCTTTAGCTAAGTATCCCATTCAGCCATTGTTTTATGTCCTATATATTGACCATATTCTTTTACTACTTTAAGGCACGCTGGAAGAATTTTGCCATTTTGTCTGTATTCTATCTCACACGTAACTTCCACCTATAATATAGCATTCACATTCATTCCCTTCTTGATGTGGACAATAACGGAGGATCTAGATTCATGCAGATTGGTCAATTTGAATCCACAGTCTTCGTCAAACCTGTATACACCCATCAGTTACAGCATAAACCGTCCTTTCATTACACCTTTTCTGGCATAGTGATGTCGCACTTTCTGAAATTGCGGTGTATCTGCAATAGTTTATGCGGTTGAAAGCAGATAGTGCTAGTTCGTTGACGGTACCAAGCCCCTATGCGTAAAGAGATATAGTATGAAATCTGATACTTGGGGAATAGTGGCTTTAGATGGATTGATACCCCTTGAACCACACCAAATATCAAAGACTGCCTACTTTGATTGGTATACAGCGAATGAGGATGGCCCGATAGATTGTACCATTCTGAGGCCAACCTCTGCTGAAAATCCCGCCTGAGCAAGGTGTTCTTTGAGCACTTGCAAACGTGGTAGTGGAACAGTCCCGGTTGGCAGTGATAAATCGGCGACCTACGCTGAGACAATAGGTTATGCACCAGCGGAAGTTGTCTTGGTACATCCACCAAGATCCAGTAGGTCCACAAACCACGGACGTGCTGGCCAGTACGGAACGATGAGTTATACGACACATGTAATTAGAAGTGTACCGGCAAGAAACCACACAACACCTGTATATTAATACACAAACAATTTATTAAGATCCATAAAATTTGTATGGATAAAAATGCTACGCATAGACATGGTAAAATACGCAATATGCAAGTGGAATGTAAAGAACGTGGTGGAATTTGGGGTAAAATGGGAGGCCAGGTCAGCACCACTGCTACATGCGTCTGAGTTAGGAATGTCCAAAACTTTAATTTTGTACATGTGACGAAAATGAAAAACACTGAAGAATACAGGTATATCAAGTACCTGTACCAGAACGCATGAGCAATAGCGGTGACCTGGCCACCAATTTAAACCCGCCCTAACACGACTACTAATGACTTATTATGGGGCGGGTGGGTGGGAAACTTTAAAATTCCTACATGTACGCAAACATCTCTTGACTGGTCAGTGCAGGCTGGACGGTGAAGTCAAGCCGGCACGCATTAAATAGATTGGCCAAACCATGCACCATGGGAAAAACACGGGGAATAGGAAACACCTTGGTGTCTGTGATTTAAATGTGAACAGGAATAAACACTCCAGAGCCGGTGATTTAAATATGAACGGGAATAATGAACAGAAAGTTGGCTACCAGCTAAAAGTCCAAAGACAACGACCAGTGAGGCAGTACAGGCTGAAAAGATACATTCGTGTACATGTAAGCTAAATATAGAATAGCACCAGTACTTTGAGCTAAGGTTACATGTAGATCTTGCCTAGTTCCAATTACCCATTTTGACGAGCCAAAATGTTATAATTAGAAGTGTACCGGCAAGAAACCACACAACACCTGTATATTAATACACAAACAATTTATTAAGATCCATAAAATTTGTATGGATAAAAATGCTACGCATAGACATGGTAAAATACGCAATATGCAAGCGGAATGTAAAGAACGTGGTGGAATTTGGGGTAAAATGGGAGGCCAGGTCAGCACCACTGCTACATGCGTCTGAGTTAGGAATGTCCAAAACTTTAATTTTGTACATGTGACGAAAATGAAAAACACTGAAGAATACAGGTATATCAAGTACCTGTACCAGAACGCATGAGCAATAGCGGTGACCTGGCCACCAATTTAAACCCGCCAAACACCCCCAAAAGGACCCCTGTCAGTTACCCGAGCAACAAAAGCAGTGACACATACTAAGGAATGTCAGCAGAACTGTGTGTAAAGTTAGTAAACTCTAAAGCTGCCGGTAAAATCAAGAGCTTGCCAAATTCGAATCAAAATGGATGGAGTCATTGGTCGGACCTGCACAGGAGCGCAAAAACATTTGCTAGCCTGCACCCCATAACGTTAAAATCAGAAGAATATGTAAAAGGTGTAGGTAGTCATAGCCACGTAAGAGGTGTAACAAACTGACTCCATGCAAATAATTTTTGACACTTGATATCGCAGTAAATGGCAATCTTAAAATTTACACATTTAAACACAAAACATCTACAAGTAACGGAGTCAAACCATAATAGTCACAAAAGAGATAATATGCCCTGTTTGCGTCATTAAAAGAAAGTGAAAACAAACGATACATTAATAAAATAAAAACCCTCAGTAAACTCGAAATATTGCTCAATTAGAATCAAAATGAAGAGTCATTGATCGCGTCTGCACTCTAACCTATAGTCTGGAGAATGTGAGGTGTGAACAGTCAAAGTCATACAAAAATCTGACTCAATTCAAATAATTGTTAACACTAGTTACCACAGTATATGACAATCTTAAAAAACTGCACATAAAATACAAAACATCTACGCCTACAGGTGACAGAGTCGAATCAATCTGCGCAAAACATACTGCTTTTCTCAAAGCACGTAATTGCTGACCTACAAATTACCCAGAAGCAGAAAATTTAATTAAGCTCTCAGAAACAATTCCTGGTCAACTGGTCAAAATTGAAATTATATTCTGCTATGGACTGCAACTTATGCTGAGGTGACAAGTGACCAGGTGACAGCGAGAGAACGATCTGCCGCCCTATTGACTTTAGTTGACAGGTAAACAGAGCAACACATTTTTAGAATATCTAATAGGGAACCGAAACGTAAACCTGCCACAACATGGTCACGATAGCTGGACAGTTTGTAAATGTGGAATGGTCCAAATTGACGGAACGGAACTAGAATAGGACAACCATCAAAGTTCGGTAAAAGACGCAACTTCCTGTCTATGGCATAGATTGGGTTTAATTTGTAGACAAGACAAAACCTAGACGAGTCTGTAGAGGCGCGTCCCAACATCACTATTGGTACTGACAAGACAAGACAAAACAGGCCATACTTCTGGACTGGCTCTATTTAACGCAGCAGCATGAGGAAGACGAAACATAATAAGTCTGCCACAACACGATCAAGTTAACTGGACAGTTTGTAAATGTGGAATGTTCCAGTTTGACGGAACTGAGATATAACAACCATCAATGTTTGGTAAAAGACACAACTTCCGGTCTATGTCATATTCAGTTTTACTTATAGACGAGACACGACAAACCTAGATAAGCCGTGTATTGAGGCGCATCGCAACCTCACTATTGGTACTGACAAGACAAGACAAGACAAAACAGGCCGTACCGCTGAACCAGCTCAATTTAAGGTAGCGGCAGAATGACTGGACAGGACAGAACTAGATTTTATAAAGTTGCACGTCACTACACTCCAGCCACACTATTTGTCAATGGGCACGAACACTCTGGGTGGTCCTGCTGGGCTTTTGTAGACAGCCAACAAGTAGCACAAATGTGTCGGACCCATCTGCGCTCCTTCTCGACTAAACCGACGTGAGCTTTTTCAGATGACGAACATGAACCAACCTGAAATTCTTTACAAAAATAAATGGCTGAACGGGAACTATTTGACTCACTTATGGTGGAAGATTGACCGTTACCATAGTTACTTGTGATTGGTTTCTTTTCTTCGGCACCTGACCGGGCATGAAGAATCACAGATTCCAGGTCATGAAACGGCTCGCCCCACACGCGTAAACCGCGCTCAATATCTAATAACACGGCTGCGTGAAAATCCAAGACCGTCTTCCAGCTATAATTACAAGAGTGGTACATCAATATTCTCAAATGTGCTAGTCGATGCTTCCGTTCAAGGCTAGTTGGATGCAGGGTCTCCAAAATAGCAACAAAACCAGCGATAAACTGTGGCATAGTCAATTGTTCATAGGCAATTTTTCTATTCACAAATTGTACACCTAAGAAGGTATGAGGCCAATGTTGTGGTAAAACAACTTGATCAGTTAATTTTAGGTCTTTACCAGATCGAATTGTTTGAGTAATCATACCTCGCCGTGAAGTAGAAAGTCCGGCCTCGTCGGTATTTCCAACATCAAATGGGGTCGGGAAAGAGGCACACTCCGCCCGCTGATCAAGAGCACCAAGACGTCTCAAATCCGATAGCGTAGGTATGTTGACAGGACTAACCTGGGAAGTAGCCGTAAGATGGACCCGGTGATCATTTGTTGAACGACATTCCATCAATTTTTTCCGCAAGTCTTCAACTTCGGCCTGCACATCACACACAGTTTGTTGTTTCCTGGCATCAGCGAGCTGACGTTGGAGATATTCACGCTCCCTTTCCACAGCTGCAAGTTGACTATCAAGGTCTGGTTGTTCAGATGGCTGTTGTCCCAAATCTGTAACAACTTGATTTTGCAAGTTCATGTTCACGAACTCAGCCCCCTCTTGTACGGGGGTATCAAACTGAAGCTGACGACTCAGCGTGGTAATCTCGGACTGCAAGTCCGCCATTTCCCGGTTCACGGACACAGAAGAAAGAGGGCGCCCGACATGCAGAGCTGCATAGTCTTTCCGAATACCTCGCCGTAATCGGGGAACAGTGCCGGCAGACATACTAAGGACGCAACGAAGATATTTTACTGGACTCGGCGACAGAACAGGACAGGACAAGACAGGACAACAAACTAAAACAAAACTTTAAAATTCCTACATGTACGCAAACATCTCTTGACTGGTCAGTGCAGGCTGGACGGTGAAGTCAAGCCGGCACGCATTAAATAGATTGGCCAAACCATGCACCATGGGAAAAACACGGGGAATAGGAAACACCTTGGTGTCTGTGATTTAAATGTGAACAGGAATAAACACTCCAGAGCCGGTGATTTAAATATGAACGGGAATAATGATCAGAAAGTTGGCTACCAGCTAAAAGTCCAAAGACAACGACCAGTGAGGCAGTACAGGCTGAAAAGATACATTCGTGTACATGTAAGCTAAATATAGAATAGCACCAGTACTTTGAGCTAAGGTTACATGTAGATCTTGCCTAGTTCCAATTACCCATTTTGACGAGCCAAAATGTTATGTTCGTGGATCTTTCTGAGTATCTTCACAAGTATTACCGACGATGGAAACGCATATGCGACAATTCCCGCCCAATCCTGCGACAGAGCATCCACTGCGTATGCCAATGAATCGGGGACCCTTGGCATGCACAGTGGCATTTGATTGTTTTGCCTCGTGGCAATCATGTCCAGACATCTCCCAGACATGAGCAATCTGTTTCACGATGTCTGGGTGAATTTTCCACTCTGTGGGAATTATCTGATTCCGTTTCGATGGCGAGTCCTCTAAGACGTTCAGACATCTTAACACAGTTAAATTGTTGTCCCAACACAGACTCAAAATGATTTCCACTTGGCTAAGTAATTGTGGAGATCCTGCTTATTTATGAAGGCAACAACTGTTGTGTTGTCCGTGGCAACTAGCAGGTTCTTGTCGGTCAAGTATCTTACCCACGTGTGGGTAGCTCGTGTCACTGCCATGAACCCCAACTTTTATGGGTGCACTCAACACTTGCCACGATTTCGTATAAAGTGGCCCCTAATTTCATAATAAGGAAGGTCGCCTGTTTTTGACAGCATGATAATTCTTCTGCCCTTTCTACTAACTGATATCTATAGTATCACACTGCTGGACGTGACCATTTCTTCAAACGAGGATATAACAATTGTTTGCTTATCGCACCTACGTGCCACTACGGAGTTAATCGTTTCCGGAATTGAACATCTGGCAGGCCAAAATCCTCACTTTTTCGGGAAACGAAAATGATGATTCTTTTATGGCGATAAAATTTTACAAAAAAGCGAGTAGGTCGACCCCCTGTTTTTCCCCCTTTTAAAATGCCCGATGGACGGAGAAACGTTCACAAGTCTAACAAGAAAATCATTTCGTTTGTTTCTCTGGATGGTGGGTCGAACTGGACACATTTTCGTATATTTTATTGAGTTTTTCAGAAAAGTTGAAGAAGGTTTAAGGAGGAGTTCACGTCTTTCCGGTTCAATTTTAATAGCTCACTTGCCTTCTGGAATAATGGCATGAGTGTGCCTATTCGGGAAATATATACTTTTACAGGGGTTTTGTTAAAGATTTTACATATATTTAAGGCCGAAGACCCGAACCCATGTCCATTTTTGACCGCACATCATTTAGGTGTGGAATGCACCCTTAATGTAGGCTCCATTGCACGGTTATAATACACGAGTAGGCCGAATATTGAATGTTTCCCAGCACTACACTCGCTAAAGGCGCTTATTTGAACCTTGTAATGACTTGATATGGAATGAGATCGTAAAGTTCATTTATCTTAGTCAGAAATGTTTCGATTTTATGCATACTACATAGTATGATAGAACTGGCCTTGCATATATGCTATTTGGACCTATACAGAATTATCTCCCCTTGGTTAGGCATATATGTTACGATTAGTGACCTGTATGACCCACTATTGTCAATGTGAATGTCAAAGTGATTAATTTTCAATACGGATCACACCAGTATCCTGATCTAAATTGAATGACAGCGTATTATTCTGTTTTTGTCCCTTTTATCTCGAAGTTTGTACTCCCACCCCCCAATATTTTGGAAAAGTCGGAAAGAAAAATTATTGACAATTTGTCTCGAATTTCAACTATTTTTGCGTTTATTTTGCTTCTCATGCCTCATTCGAAAGCTGGACAACGCTCCCGATCTTTGTACATGGGTATCATTGTCACGGTCAAAGTATAATGCTATGATATTCTTATTGAGCTCGTAAACTCGTGATTTTTTAGCAAAAGTCGCAAAAACAAAGATGGGGTAGTGGGAAAGTGATTGACGGGATATCCGATAAAACTGCATACTACAAGCAAGTGTCGCATACCAAGAAACGCACAAAGACTTCCAGATTGGCATAGCCTTGAGAAGATGAAATTCTTAGAAAACATGTAGGTTCCAGTGCACGGTTATAATACACGACTAGGCCGAATATTGTATGTTCTCCTGCACTACACTCGTTAAAAGCGCATATTAGGACCTTGTAATGACTTGATATGGCACGGGATCGTAAAGTTCATTTATCTAAGTCAGAAATGTTTCGATTTTATGCATATTACATGGCATGATAGCATTGGCCTTGCATATATGCTATTTGGACCTATACAGAATTACCTCCGCTTGGAATTATTAGAAAACACCCTAGCCTGTAAGGATGCACTCCACACTTGCCACGGTTTCGTATAAAGTGGCCCCTCCCATATTTCAAAATAAGGAAGGTCGCCTGTTTTTCACAGCATGGTAATTCTTCTTCCCTTTCTACTAACTGATATCTATAGTATCACCCTGCTGGACGTAACCATTTCTTCAAACGAGGATATAACAATTGCTTGCTTATTGCACCTACGTGCCCCTACAGAGTTAATTGTTCCCGGAATTGAACATATGGCAGACCAAAATCCTCACTTTTTCGGGAAACCAAAATGATGATTCCTTTATGGCGATAAAATTTTACAAAAAACGAGTAGGCCAACGCCCCCGTTTTCCCCCCGTTTTAAAATGCCCGTTGGACGGAGAAACTTTCACAAGTCAACCAAGAAAATCATTTCTTTTGTTTTCCCTGGATGGTGGGTCGAATTTGACACATTTTCGTACATTTTATTGAGTTTTTCAGAAAAGTTGAAGAAGGTTTAAGGAGGATAGCATGTCTTTCACTTGTCACTTGTCTCCTGGAATAATGGCATGAGTGTGCCCATTCGGAAAATATATACTTTTACAGGGGGTTTGTTAAAGATTTTACATATATTTAAGGTCGAAGACCCATGTCTATTTTTAACTGCACATCTTTTAGGTGTGGAATGCACCCTATGTGGTAAGAGCGTTCCTCGATGGTCCAAAACCCGGATATCGACTTGGACTCGAAGTGGGCCCTCATCATTCCATAGATGCGTCCGTGAACAGGTGATGTGTTGGACGAAACGGAAGTAGAGATATACACCAGGTATCACGTTGAGTGGATCCCGCCGCCAACGGAGACATTGCTTGTCAAGTGTTGTGACTGGTATCCATGGATTCAACTGCATTTCGCTCCAATGATGACTTGAGTGCATCATCAAGGGGCGTACTTCATTCGTCCTCTTGAAGTTACGTCTTTAGCCGACGTCAAGAGGTCGACAACCGCAGCAAAGTGTAAGGCCCTGACACGAGATAACTTGAAAAACATAGCTATCTTTACCGTTTGCTTTTGCCAACTATCTTCTGGGGGCTTGGCGAGAGCTAGAAGCGTATCGTAGTCCATCCCAGAAATTTGCGCCTTTGCTAAGGAGTCAGTTATGATTTCTCTTCATGCGGGATATAACCCAGAGAAACCAGCACCCTCAAGACAAACTTCGTGTCCCGGATCAACTGCTCCTTGCACGCATTCCTTAGCAGTGATTCGTCGATTTAAAATAGTACTTAAAACCTTGACTGCAGGAAGAGTGCCACAGGTGTCTACACGCAACAACCAGGGAGAAATGGAGAGGCCGAGCGGAAGCACTTGGATTTGAAAACGGCGACGACCGAGCATGAGCCCTAAGTGCTTCCTGTGTGCTGGATATATCGGGATATGTAAATAAGCGACCCTTAAATCCAGCGAGGTCATCCATTCTCCCTTTTTTTGAGTGCCGACCGGTTGGACCGGAAGGACTCCATGCGGAAGTGTGTCTTTCTTGGGGACGAGAAATACAGGCTAATGAAACCCGCGGGATTTGTCATGTAACGGAAGCTCTACCACCGCTTTGTTTATCAGCTTGTCTACAGAGGCCTGTATTGCTGATATGTGTTCTCGTCGCAAAGGTATGCGAGGGAAGAGGGGAATTGCAGTCGGAAGCAGAAGCGTATCGAACGTTAAACCGTAGCCGTATTTGATCGTTCGAAATACCCATGCTTCTACCCCGGTATTGCCCCAATTCTGCCAGAACAACCGAAGCCCCACCCCCAACCGGGAGATCCTGTTGTATCAGAACCGGGAACGCAACATACCTGAAGACAACCATAAGGAACCAATCGAGATGTGACGAAATCGGCACTCCTTGACGAGCTGTCTCTTCCAATTACAACGCACATAAGGGAAGTGGAAAGAGGTGCTGACATACTGACAGAGCCACATGACTTTACAGTATAGTCTTCTGGTTAACATATTCTGAAGCACAAACCAAGAATCTAACGATTCGTGATATGTGTTGTATCTCAGGCACGCTTTTGTTGTACCTGTTTATGTGGCAACTTGGATGACATGACCACACGGTCCCTAGAACCGACGTAAGTGGTATTAGATAAAAATCTAGAGAGCTATGATGGAAATGCACTGACAACTCGTTTATTGGTAATTGGTGAGCTGTGTTGCTGTGACAATTCGTACACTGGGGACTGGTGAGCTGTATCGTCGTCAGAAGAAAACGACGACATTTTACACAAAAGACTAGTCTGTAAGGCCCGATGTCGACGCAGCATCAACTTCGCACAATGCCAACATATATCAAAGACCAAAAGATCTGTACAAGGGGCGGACCTCGGGGACGAATGTAAGGGAGGGGAGAATGTGCAGACTGTTGAAGAGAGATGAGAAGACACAGACTGTATGTAAGAATGGGGAGAAGGCGCAGGCTGTTGAAGGGAGATCAGAAGACAGACTGGATGTAAGAGATAGAAGACGCAGACTGGATGTAAGGAAGGGGAGAAGGTGCAGACTGTTGAAGTGAGATGAGAAGGCACAGACTGCAATTAAGAAAGGGGAGAAGGTGCAGACTGTTGAAGGGTGATGAGAAGACAGACTGGATGTAAGAAAGGGGAGAAGGTGCAGACTGTTGAAGGGTGATGAGAAGACAGACTGGATGTAAGAAAGAGGAGAAGGTGCAGACTGTTGAAGTGAGATGAGAAGGCACAGACTGCAATTAAGAAAGGGGAGAAGGTGCAGACTGTTGAAGGGTGATGAGAAGACAGACTGGATGTAAGAAAGGGGAGAAGGCGCAGGCTGTTGAAGGGAGATCAGAAGACAGACTGGATTTAAGAAAGGGGAGAAGGTGCAGACTGTTGAAGTGAGATGAGAAGGCACAGATTGCAATTAAGAAAGGGGAGAAGGTGCAGACTGTTGAAGAGTGATGAGAAGACAGACTGGATGTAAGAAAGGGGAGAAGGTGCAGACTGTTGAAGGGTGATGAGAAGACAGACTGGATGTAAGAAAGAGGAGAAGGTGCAGACTGTTGAAGTGAGATGAGAAGGCACAGACTGCAATTAAGAAAGGGGAGAAGGTGCAGACTGTTGAATGAACTTTCATAAGTCTAACAAGAAAATCATTTCTTTTGTTTTCCCTGGATGGTGGGTCGCATTT
This sequence comes from Hanleya hanleyi, assembly GCA_036873755.1. NCBI lineage: Eukaryota > Metazoa > Mollusca > Polyplacophora > Lepidopleurida > Hanleyidae > Hanleya > Hanleya hanleyi. The sequence continues at coordinate 40,492 of JAVTVY010026857.1, read as the reverse complement.
GACACATTTTCGTACATTTTATTGAGTTTTTCAGAAAAGCTGAAGAAGGTTTAAGGAGGATAGCATGTCTTTCCTTTTCAAATTGAATAGCTCACTTGTCTCCTGGAATAATGGCATGTGTGTGCCCATTCGGAAAATATATACTTTTACAGGGGTTTTGTTAAAGATTTTACATATATTTAAGATCGAAGACCCATGTCTATTTTTAACTGCATAACTGTTAGGTGTGGAATGCACCCTATGTGGTAAGAGCGTTCCTCGATGGTCCAAAACCCGGATATCGACTTGGACTCGAAGTGGGCCCTCATCATTCCATAGATGCGTCCGTGAACAGGTGATGTGTTGGACGAAACGGAAGTAGAGATATACACCAGGTATCACGTTGAGTGGATCCCGCCGCCATCGGAGGCATTGCTTGTCAAGTGTCGTGACTGGTATCCATGGATTCAACTGCATTTCGCTCCAATGATGACTTGAGTGCATCATCAAGGGGCGTACTTCATTCGTCCTCTTGAAGTTACGTCTTTAGCCGACGTCAAGAGGTCGACAACCGCAGCAAAGTGTAAGGCCCTGACACGAGATAACTTGAGAAACATAGCTATCTTTACCGTTTTCTTTTGCTAACGATCTTCTGGGGGCTTGGCGAGAGCTAGAAGCGTATCGTAGTCCACCCCAGAAATTTGCGCCTTTGCTAAGGAGTCAGTTATGATTTCTCTTCATGCGGGATATAACCCAGAGAAACCAGCACCCTCAAGACAAACTTCGTGTCCCGGATCAACTGCTCCTTGCACGCATTCCTTAGCAGTGAGTCGTCCATTTAAAATAGTACTTAAAACATTGACTGCAGGAAGAGTGCCACAGGTGTCTACACGCAACAACCAGGGAGAAATGAAGAGGACGAGCGGAAGCACTTGGATTTGAAAATGGCGACGACCGAGCATGAGCCCTAAGTGCTTCCTGTGTGCTGGATATATCGGGATATGTAAATAAGCGACCCTTAAATCCAGCGAGGTCATCCATTCTCCCTTTTTTGAGTGCCGACCGGTTGGACCGGAAGGACTCCATGCGGAAGTGTGTCTTTCTCGGGGACGAGAAATACAGGCTAATGAAACCCGCGGGATTTATCCTGTAACGGAAGCTCTACCACCGCTTTGTTTATCAGCTTGTCTACAGAGGCCTGTATTGCTGATATGTATTCTCGTCGCAAAGGTATGCGAGAGAAGAGGGGAATTGCAGTCGGAAGCAGAAGCGTATCGAACGTTAAACCGTAGCCGTATTTGATCGTTCGAAATACCCATGCTTCTACCCCGGTATTGCCCCAATTCTGCCAGAACAACTGAAGCCCCACCCCCAACCGGGAGATCCTGTTGTAGCAGAACCGGGAACGCAACATTCCTTGGTTCGTGCCATACCTGAAGCCATCGAGATGAGACGAAATCGGCACTCCTTGACGAGCTGTCTCTTCCAATTACAACGCATATAAGGGAAGTGGAAAGAGGTGCTGACATACTGACAGAGCCACAGGACTTTACAGTATAGTCTTCTGGTTAACATATTCTACAGCACACACCAAGAATCTAACGATTCGTGATATGTGTTGTATCTCAGGCACGCTTTTGTTGTACCTGTTTATGTGGCAACTTGGATGACATGACCACACGGTCCCTAGAACCGACGTAAGCGGTATTAGATAAAAATCTAGAGAGCTATGATGGAAATGCACTGACAACTCGTTTATTGGTAATTGGTGAGCTGTGTTGCTGTGACAATTCGTACAATGGAGACTGGTAAGCTGTATCGTCGTCAGAAGAAAATGACGACATTTTACACAAAAGACTAGTCTGTAAGGCCCGATGTCGACGCAGCATCAACTTCCCACAATGCCAACATATATCAAAGACCAAAAGATCTGTACAAGGGGCGGACCTCGGGGACGAATGTAAGGGAGGGGAGAATGTGCAGACTGTTGAAGAGAGATGAGAAGACACAGACTGTATGTAAGAATGGGGAGAAGGCGCAGGCTGTTGAAGGGAGATCAGAAGACAGACTGGATATAAGAGAGAGAAGACGCAGACTGGATGTAAGGAAGGGGAGAAGGTGCAGACTGTTGAAGTGAGATGAGAAGGCACAGACTGCAATTAAGAAAGGGGAGAAGGTGCAGACTGTTGAAGAGTGATGAGAAGACAGACTGGATGTAAGAAAGGGGTGAAGGTGCAGACTGTTGAAGGGTGATGAGAAGACAGACTGGATGTTAGAAAGAGGAGAAGGTGCAGACTGTTGAAGTGAGATGAGAAGGCACAGACTGCAATTAAGAAAGGGGAGAAGGTGCAGACTGTTGAAGTGAGATGAGAAGGCACAGACTGGATGTTATGAAGGGGAGAACGTGCAGACAGTTGAAGAGAGATGAGAAGACACAGACTGGATGTAACGGAGAGAAGGTGCAGACTGTTGAAGTGAGATGAGAAGGCACATACTGGACGTTATGAAGGGGAGAAGGTGCAGACTGTTGAAGTGAGATGAGAAGGCACAGACTGGATGTTATGAAGGGGAGAACGTGCAGACAGTTGAAGAGAGATGAGAAGACACAGACTGGATGTAAGGGAGAGAAGCTGCAGACTGTTGAAGTGAGATGAGAAGGCACAGACTGGATGTTATGAAGGGGAGAAGGTGCAGACTGTTGAAGAGAGTTGACAAGACACAGACTGGATGTAAGGAAGGAGAGAAGGTGCAGATTGTTGAAGGGTGATGAGAAATCACAGACTGGATGTAAGGTAGGGGAGAAGGTGCAGACTGTTGAAGAGAGATGAGAAGATACAGACTGGATGTAAGGAAGGGGAGAAGATACAGACTGTTGAAGAGAGATGAGAAGACGCAGACTGGATGTAAGGAAGGAGAGAAGGTGCAGACTGTTGAAGTGAGATGAGAAGGCACAGACTGCAATTAAGAAAGGGGAGAAGGTACAGACTGTTGAAGGATGATGAGAAGACAGACTGGATGTAAGGAAGGGGAGAAGGTGCGGACTGTTGAAGTGAGATGAGAAGGCACAGACTGCAATTAAGAAAGGGGAGAAGGTGCAGACTGTTGAAGTGAGATGAGAAGACAGACTGGATGTAAGACAGGGGAGAAGGTGCAGACTGTTGAAGGGTGATGAAGGCACAGACTGGATGTAAGGGAGAAAAGGTGCAGACTGTTGAAGTGAGATGAGAAGGCACAGACTGGATGTTATGAAGGGGGGAACGTGCAGACTGTTGAAGAGAGATGAGAAGACACAGACTGGATGTAAGGGAGAGAAGGTGCAGACTGTTGAAGTGAGATGAGAAGGCACAGACTGGATGTTATGAAGGGGAGAAGGTGCAGACTGTTGAAGGGTGATGAGAAGACACAGACTGGATGTAAGGAAGGGGAGAAGGTGCAGACTGTTGAAGAGAGATGAGAAGACAGCGACTGGATGTAAGGAAGGGGAGAAGGTGCAGACTGTTGAAGTGAGATGAGAAGGCACAGACTGGATGTTATGAAGGGGAGAAGGTGCAGACAGTTGAAGATGCTATTAGCACATGCATTATATGATCTCGGTGTTAACAGCCAGTCAGATCCCCAGTTTTGTCCATATACACATATGTGCTATATCATGTAGTACCACACCTTGTGAATATCCATATGAACAGATTCTATTGGAGAGCTTCCAAAGCTCCGTCCACACAAGCAGGCGAAGCTTAGGTATCGATGAATTCATTCAAAGAAATCTCTCGAAAGTACGATCACCAGGTACGTGGTACTACAAGATATAAAGACATGCACAAAAGTAATGACAAATACAACGTATAATCTTCAATATAATTTTACTTGTAGAGATAGTCAACATCGTTCAATCCATTATCGTCGGATATTCAAACGAATATAAACACAGGTTTCACTTTGGAATAGTAGCGTTAGCTAAACAGCGCTATGCAAGTTCTCCGGCTCTGAAAGTTTATATTGTTCATTTTTTAGAACAAAAACGGTATGAAGTACAATTCCTTAGAGTTCCAGCTTCATCTTTTTGCCGTTTTTCACTATTTCAATTAAGTTGATATTTTCAGGTACAATAATTGTCAGAATATCTTGACTCACCGGTGGTACATTTTCCTTGACATTTTCTTTGTAGTCTTGACTCACCGGTGGTACATTTTCCTTTACATTTTTTGTAGTCATGACAACATGTACTGATAGTTTCCATTTTTATCTCAGCTGGCTTCGGTGGCTGTAACGCATTACTAATGTTTCTCAGCATTGTTGGTGCTTCTCGCTGGTAGACTTGTACAGCGTTGCTCCTGTGGCCAGTACGACCCATGACCGCCTTGTCACTGAATCCCTTGTTGTAAAGTGTTGTTGCACGAGTGACTTTTCCTGAATGGTTGGTGATGTGCCTCTGGGACGCACTAATTTCGGCAGCCCCAAACATCTTTTTCATGCATTTGTCCAAAGTGTTCGCTCCGATGACTTGGCTACTGAAACGTGGATTTTGAAACTGGGCAGTTGAAGGGAGAGGCCGAAGATAGAATGCCCCATTGGGAGAAATTGCACTTAGGTATCGTTTATAAACGCTCATAATGCACCTGGGATTACTCGGGTCCGCGTACTGTTTAATAAACTTCGGGGATATGCGACGGTGATCCAGATCGCCCTGGACATTTTTGCTGATCCTTCCGCTGAATGACAGGTATTTTCCCCACTTCATCAATTAATATAGAAAACTGTTCTGCTTGTAGGTTTCGATGTTCATCCATGGCACGCATTCCAAATAATTTACAGTTATAAAAGAAAACTGCATAACTTAGGTCTGTCGAGGTTTCTGTGTTAAAGGTACCTCCATCCCAGAGAATTTTCTCATCGTTTTCTGTTATAGGATCTGCGCGTTTCTTCACGACACCTACACCCGCCGCGGTGAGTTCTTTCATGCGATTATCTAGACTTTGCCGGAATGTACAAAACTTTTGATCATCCTTCTTGAAGAAGTTGACGTGCCGTCCATTTTCTCGGAGATGTCTTTGCAATCCAGCGATAATATTTTGCAAGCTGCTGGGAGGGTAGTCCAGTCCATCCTGTCGACGTGTTTCCATCACGAACCTGGTTGGCCATTGGTTGCCATGCATATATCCTCTGGTAGAGGGTCCGGGCAGAGGAATGTTTCGACGTGGGTATTACGGAATTTCACCCAATCCTTGTAACCGGATACGCTCCATGCGTTAGCTCGTCTTGTTTTTGGTGGGAATCCTCTTGTTTATTTTTTCTTTCAGTTCAATGTCTGACATAGGTTTTCGTACCTGGTTTCGGTGGTACCGCTACCATTATCGTCATGTAGCAACTGCTGCGTCGGAATGGCTAACAAATTGTCTGTTGACGGGGTCAAATCAAAATTACCCAAAAGCCCATTACCCATAATCGTCTTCTAGAGCGAGTTGAGAGGGTCCACTTCTTCACAGAACGACTCCATGGCGGAAACTAATCCGGTAAACAAAGGTTACATCAGATTCAACTATTGCGCTCGAGAGTCACGTGATTCTGGTGGCCCGCTAAGCAAGTACTACACGAAATAGCACCTCGAGCTTCGCTCTCGGTGCTATTTCGCGCAGTACTTGCGAAACATGATCTGACGTTTACATAATATGACTCTACAGGAAAGCTTCCCTCAGCACCTCACATTCGGACCGAGAATAGGGTGGATACTCGGACGTAGCTGTTGTAAGACTGCGCAAGTTACTTCTAGGATGAATAGAAAAGAAAACCAAAAGACGGGGAAAACATTAATAACATACAATATATAATTAATATTTAATACATATACAAAAATGTATATATAATAACACCAAAGCACACACGCACACACACATACACGCACACACACATACACGCACACATGAACATTTTATACATTTTATACAATACAGTAATGTGTTCAGAGTCACAGGTTCAGAGTGCGCGATTCCCCAATTCAACAATTCCACCACCTGGAAGCATCACACTAATTATTTCCACCCTCTAGTTCCTGATGTACAAACCCCGGTATTATATACTACTGCTCCCGTCACGTCTGGAGCTCCTAAGAACCGATCACCATGCTCTTTATCCATCGGCTAACCTATCACATCCTGGGTAAATAACGTCGACCCACGTCTGAGCTTGACCGTTCCATACAGTACGTCTGGAATCCTTCTCACATCTGGAACTCTCAGATGTACCACAGTGCAGGCGATCCACATCACACTAGCTGGCTCACACAATACAATCAGTTAAAAATAGTATACATGACAAACAGACCTACATATAACACCACACAATTCTCAACTATTAGTTATGTTAGGCCACTTAAAATAATTTTCTGCTAGAGCTAAACTAAGATTGTGACAAATTACAACACATATAAGGGAAGTGGGAAGAGGTGCCGACATACTGTCAGAGCCACATGACTTCCGGTTAACCTATTCTAAAGCATCTAACGATTCGTGATATGTGTTGTATCTCAGGTACTCTTTTATTGTACCTGTTCATGTGGCAACTTGGATGATATGACCACACGGCCCCTAGCACCGACATAAGCGGTATTAAATACAAATCTACAGAGCTATGATGGAAATGCTCTGACAACTCGTATATTGGTAAATGGTGAGCTGTTTCGCTGTGACAACTCGTACACTGGAGATTGGTGAGCTGTTTCGTCGTCAGATGAAAATGACGGCATTTAACACAAAAGACTAGTCTGTAAGGCCCGATGTCGACCCCGCATCAACTTCCCACAAATGCCAACATATATCAAAGGCCAAAAGGTCTGTACAGGGGGCGGGCCTCTGGGACGAAACGTCCACCAGCAGAATCTCGCCATATACAGGTAAAAATTACAACACATATAAGGGAAGTGGGAAGAGGTGCCAACATACTGACAGAGCCACATGACTTCACAGTATAGTCTTCCGGTTAACCTATTCTAAAGCACATACCAAGAATCTAACGATTCGTGATATGTGTTGTATCTCAGGTACGCTTTACCTGTTCATGTGGCAACTTGGATGATATGACCACACGACCCCTAGCACCGGCATAAGCGGTATTAGATACAAATCTAAAGAGCTAAGATGGAAATGCTCTGACAACTCGTATATTGGTAATTGGTGAGCTGTTTCGCTGTGACAACTCGTACACTGGAGATTGGTGAGCTGTATCGTCGTCAGATGAAAATGACGGCATTTAACACAAAAGACTAGTCTGTAAGGCCCGATGTCGACCCAGTATCAACTTCCAACAAATGCCAACATATATCAAAAGCCAAAAGGTCTGCACAGGGGGCGGGTCTCGGGGACGAAACGTCCACCAGCAGAATCTCGCCATATACAGGGGAAATTACAACACATATAAGGGAAGTGGGAAGAGGTGCCAACATACTGACAGAGCCACATAAGTTCACAGTATAGTCTTCCGGTTAACCTATTCTAAAGCGCATACCAAGAAAATAACGATTCGTGATATGTGTTGTATCTCAGGTACGCTTTTATTGTACCTGTTCAAGTGGCAACTTGGATGATATGACCACATGACCCCTAGCACCGGCATAAGCGGTATTAAATACAAATCTAAAGAGCTATGATGGAAATGCTCCGACAACTCGTATATTGGTAAATGGTGAGCTGTTTCGCTGTGACAACTCGTACACTGGAGATTGGTGAGCTGTATCGTCGTCAGATGAAAATGACGGCATTTAACATAAAAGACTAGTCTGTAAGGCCCGATGTCGACCCCGCATCAACTTCCCACAAATGCCAACATATATCAAAGGCCAAAAGGTCTGTACAGGGGGCGGGCCTCGGGGACGAAACGTCCACCAGCAGAATCTCGCCATATACAGGTAAAAATTACAACACATATAAGGGAAGTGGGAAGAGGTGCCGACATACTGACAGAGCCACATGACTTCACAGTATAGTCTTCCGGTTAACCTATTCTAAAGCACATACCAAGAATCTAACGATTCGTGATATGTGTTGTATCTCAGGTACGCTTTTATTGTACCTGTTCATGTGGCAACTTGGATGATATGACCACACGGCCCCTAGCACCGGCATAAGCGGTATTAGATACAAATCTAAAGAGCTATGATGGAAATGCTCTGACAACTCGTATACTGGTAATTGGTGATCTGTTTCGCTGTGACAACTCGTACATTGGAGATTGGTGAACTGTATCGTCGTCAGATGTAAATGACGGCATTTAACACAAAAGACTAGTCTGTAAGGCCCGATGTCGACCCAGCATCAACTTCCCACAAATGCCAACATATATCAAAGACCAAAAGGTCTGTACAGGGGGCGGGCCTCGGGGACGAAACGCCCACCAGCATAATCTCGCCAGATACAGGTAAAAATTACAACACATATAAGGGAAGTGGGAAGAGGTGCCGACATACTGACAGAGCCACATGACTTCACAGTATAGTCTTCCGGTTAACCTATTCTAAGACACATATGCAGGTGTATCTGAAAAAGATACATGATTTGCCATCATCCAATGAATCACATTCATACGTCATCGACAGAGGATGTAGGCTGAAATGGACCGCATTAAACTTCTCATACCTATTCTCCCACAGAGCACCAGAGATCTGATCCTTGGACTTACGGTTATCGGAATATAAAGCAGTATGAAAATTCCCGAGAAAATTCCCAAACTAAAAAAAGAACATATTAAATTTTATCTATGAAATCGAGACCGTGTTTATATCAAGCTGTTAATGTGAATAAATGTATATATACAAAGAACAATTGTAATGAACAATCTAAGTTCTACGTCGAAGTCATTATAACCCAATCACCAGTATATTTTATTGAATTTTCGAGTCGTTTCTAAGAAATTTTGAGAGGCTAAGCAAGAGAAATATTCATATTGACAAGTTAAGAGTACAAAACCACATAGTGGTGTCATGGGACTCTGATATTCAGTTGTCGTTCATTACAGAATTTCCTCGTCCATAATCTTTAGGCCTAACACTAATGTATCTTTCTATTTCGAACGAACGACTCTCATACCATTAGTTTCAATATAAAATATTGAAATTTAGTAAAAGTAAATGGAGACAACTTGAGAAAATTGTTGTGCTTGAAATGTGTAACATAAATAGGAACTTTCAACAACATTTCAAGTTATCGGAAAGGACCTTGTATCTTTAGATGGGTTAATGGCCCCAGGTCAGGTGCAATATGGAAGTACCAAAATAAAATACTTCCACTACAAGAAATTGTTAAATTGGCATGAAGAACCATATTATATTGTATACTCAGAAAAATGTCAAGGAACTGAGTCTCATCATTCTCGAATAACAGTGTCGCAAAGTAGTGCACTTCTGCAAAATAGTTGATTCTGAGGTGAAAACAATTCTTATTGTTCTCTGTAAACACACGAAGATAAACGATAACCAGAACCAAATTTGGTCTACTGCTACATATTGGAACAGCGAGCATGCTGTATCAAGTAGATTCTGGTTATCGTTAATCTTCATATTTATAGAAAGAAATATTAGGTGTTTTCTTATTCCCGTTTCGATATTCTAAATCGCGCTATGTGAAAGTAGTAACCTTCATGAAAATCGATATATTGCCACAACCATTATGTCTTTCATAACAGAAATGGGACCATGTTTTCCACAATAAATTTTATTTGTTGTGAATATAAATTTGAGAAGAATACTTCAAAATGTGTGATATTAAGGACATTTCTAAAGGGTCGTAGTAAAATCTGTGTACATTCCACAATATTTTGCGAGCCACTTTTAGAGTGGTCTGGATATCTTTCTAATACATTTATCTATCTTTCTGTCCCATTTTGGGGTGTTTAAATTGGAGCTGGCATACCGTCCAAGACAGCGCTAAATGGGTATTATCGGGATATTTTTATACTTTACACCGACTCTATTTGTTGCTCCCAATCACCCAGAAATCGAATTTGTGCCACTTTTAGAGTGGTATAGGTATCTTCCTAATACATTATCTATCATTTATCTAAAGTGGCACAAATTCGATTCCTGGGTGATTGGGAGCAACAAATACAGTCGGTGTAAATTGACCATATCCAGATAATACCCATTTAGCGCTGTCTCGGATGGTATGCCAGCTCCAATTTCAACACCCAAAAATGGGTCAGAAAGATAGATAAATGTATTAGAAAGATATCCAGACCACTCTAAAAGTGGCTCGCAAAATATTGTGGAATGTACACAGATTTTACTACGACCCTTTAGAAATGTACTCAGTAGCACACATTTTGAAGCATTCTTCTCAAATTTGTATTCACAGGGAAGAAAATTTATTGGAGAAAACAGGGTCTCATTCGTGTTATGAAAGACATAATGGTTGTGGAATATGTCGATTTTCATGAAGGTTACTACTTTCACATAGCGCGATTTAGAATATCGAAACGGGAATAAGGAAATAACTTCCGTTCCCTAATATCGGAAGAGAATGTCCAGGGCATGCAAGGTCCATCTACGGTTGCTCCGGTATATGTATATACCGGTATATATACAGTTTTGTGAGAAAGCACATGTATATGCTATGGTCTCAGCAACCATGTAGACTATCTGTCCCCTCTCCCCTAGAGTCCGTCTCTGAAACCAGCCTTGTCACATATCAGTGGTGAATTTACGCATGTTATCTTAATGTTCATATCATTCTGTAGCTGACTTTTAACGGGCGTTAAATGCACTTTCCGACTTTCTCTGTCTCAAGTCACTCTCTGCAATCCCATAGACATCGTAAGTTTCACCGTGACGGCACCGGTGACTGTTATTTTATTTTTGATCACGACGCGGCTTTATCCTGACAAAAGTTCCATTAGCTTCCAGGCAAAGCCCAATGACGACATATAGACATGTAATACTTATAACATTTAAAATGTATGCTTCATGTTTCCGACCACCAGTGGGGGGTGCGGGGCTTTTAAATTGTTGTTCGATGTTCCCACCCAATAATAATCTCCTCCCCCAATGGGCGTAATTTGGCATTTTTCACCATTTTCTTCTTTTTAGGTTATTCTCGGTGACCCTAATGCTGTGACGACATATAGACGTTAACGGGTTACAACATGTATAACATGTACAGAGAAGCTTTTCTGTAGAGTCATATGATTGCTTTTTTGTCGCCAGACGGCGACAATTTTCCCCACCTCTTACATATCGATCCAAATCATGTTCCCATTAAGCGTTAACTGCCCGATTTGATTTCGGGTTTTTTTATGTCATTTTCCCAGACCTTTTCATCTATCTTGATGTTTCAGGGGCCTCCACCCCAAAAGATCACGGCCCCAATGGGCGTATGATGCCTGTTTTGGGATGCCCTTTCATGATCTTGCGACCAAAAGCAGCTGTACGGTGGACACAAACCAACCAAAGTGTGATACAATATGGATATAAGTAAACAGACCTTCCAACTTTGCTGTGCAATTGTCACTCAGTTCGTCACGATCTACGCGATGAATCAGAAGTCAGCTGCGGAATTGTATCATGTGAGACTTGTATATTGTGGTTCACGGGGCTGCGTTGTGGAATTCAGAGTTTCATATTCATTGAATGCAGAATCAGTAACAATAGGCATTTCAAACGTTTGGTGGTCGAAATTGTTAATATAGTCGGCGCTTGATGATTCCAGGGTGTCTGGACTCCTAATATGTCTTGATATGCAAGGAGGTATGGTCTCGTATACCGGAGGCCTCTGATAGAAAGTACCATTGTTCATGGAATCAAGATGACCGGTGACAAGTTGTTCTGAAGAACTTGGAATGTTTTGGTATTGAATCGTTGAAAGCGGACTGCTGGTGTCGGTATGGTCATTCGATGGGGAGATGTCATCGGATGTATACTGGTCATCATGTGTATTTCTCCGAACAGCTATGCGAGGACGGTGGTCCATCTCTGTACCGGATGTATCAATGACATTGGCCTGTCTTGCAATGGGTGTAATGATTTCATTAGAGTGATGCACTGGAGAAAGATAATCAGGTCGAAGTGTAGATAATTGTGTATTTTCCTGAGCTGGTTCGTGGTGAAGGTGGCACGGTCCTCCAGAAAGGTTTTTGACATCAGACCGACACAAGCGTCTTCTCCTACAGCAACAAGTGAGAAATGACTACATTGTAGTCAAAACCTGCGGCAGTGGCAATAAAACAGTGAAAGGCATATCAGCGGAGGTAGTGGTAATGGCAGAAAAACAATATCTGCCAGTGTTTTCATGCCCAGGGAAGTAATTTTCAGCTTCTAACTCACAATTGTAGGAATTGCGTAATAGGTCTGATACCATATATATATATATTCACTTTCCCCGTTCAAAATCCAACGATTTTGACTGGTCCATGCCGTCTATACTGAATTGACAGACGAAGTCACAATTATCGGTTTGGCACTGTCTTGGTATAAGTATCGTGTATGCCAAATTTCAAAACATTCGGTTCAGCCGTTGATTTTTGCAAATCAAAAAGGCTTTCAAATATTTGGAATCCAAATAAATTTCAAGGGTTTAGTCATAGCGCAAAAATCTACGCTCTTCAGTCTCCCTTGTCACTTACGTTGCCGAGCATAATGGAAAGTTTATATTTCCTTAATTTTCAATGAATTTAGTATAAGGTCTATCACTCTGATCTGTGAAACTATGGAATGGGGTTGAAGGCTTTATCAAACTGTCCAAGAGGCATAATGACACTTTTCACTATTAAATTAAGGCCTGTGACAGTCTTGATATTCAATTAGACTAATTAATTAAGTTTCTATATTTGCGTGTCACCTGCAAACTAAATACCTTGACACTATATTCCATGCAGCGAGTCAATACCAAGACATTAACTATTTCATTCTTAGAAAATATCATCTCATCTGACAAGTTCGACCTTGCCTTTTCGAAGGTAATTTAAGTGGAAAATGTCAGGGCTAGTTCACTAAACAAGGTATGTGTGTAAGAGAATGATGTCGAATTCTCGTTATTATCTTTTGGTACATCAAATTATTGCATTCACGAAAATGACTGCCAAGTTAACGTCAATATGAAAGGTATCTAAGTATCAAAATCAAACTCAAAAAACCTCTCCTGGAAAACAAGGCCCTAGCTTTTGACAACGAGGACAAATAGATCGCTTTTATGGTCAGCATCTGCTAATAAATGACGTCCTTCCATTCGTAAAACTGACAAAGTAACGTAAATTTTGTATAGAACCAGTAAATTCTAGCAGAAATGGGCTCTGACTTGAGAGAATGATGTCAAATGCAATATGTTTCTGCGCATTGTCTGCTGATACACATAAGTATTGAATTTACGGAAGTGATTAATGCTATTCTAAGGGATTCTGAGTGCGGAAGAGGACGGGAACATCAATACCAGCGAATCAAGGCCCTGGCTTGCGAGAATGAGGATAGAGAGGCTGTGTTCTGAAAGAGAATCATTCAAAATAGCTATTTGCCGAATGTCATGCAACCGAAAGTGCACAATATAACTGCACGACTGCGAGGTATTGTTCGCGCACAGGGGTGTCCAACTCATTAAATACTACATAGTCATTTCTGTCTCTTCGAAGTGGGCTACCATTTGAAATTGTCCGGTAATGAGTGAGTCCATCTGAATCCTTTCGTCGGCAAAATAATCATTCAAGATTCAAGATTTTATTGTACAAACACCAGTCAAAGGCAGAGTACAAAATTTTAAGAGGAATACAACTAGAGAAACAATAGAACAGTGACATGAATATTAATATTTATATATATGTTATATCTGAGAGATATGTTATATTTGAGTGTTACTGTTGATATTAGAACCTTGATTTTTGGCATTAAAGTGCATCAGGGGACTGTTGCCAGCATGTTTCGAGCGGACCTACTTTTGATGAAAATTTCTGGTGATTTTTGATTAAAATCACTGGTGATTCTAACTTGGGCCGTGCCCATCTTAATATTGGCAGGATTTCAACTGGGGGTCCAAGCGTTCAGTGCGTGTCGGAGTCCTAATGCCTACCCTACTTCGTAGGTCCTCTGCCGTTATTCACACTGGGCATGAAGGTGCATTAGGGGACTGTTGCCAGCATGTTTCGAGTGGAACTACTTTTGATGAAAATTTCTGGTGATTTTTGATCAAAATCACTGGTGATTCTAACTCGGGCCGTGCCCATCTTAATATTGGCAGGATTTCAACTGGGGGTTCAAGAATTCAGTGCGTGTCGGAGTCCTAATGCCTACCCTACTTCGTAGGTTCTTTGACGTTATTCACACTATTCTCATATATAATAATTAACGAAGCAATAATTCATTCCACCGAATATAGTTGCAAATGAATTCAAACGCGCTTGAAGACAGTATTGTCATGTCAGATCGGAGGTTGAAAAGAAAAGTGTGGCAGAGATCACACTCTCTTAGCGCATGCGCATTTCAAAAAGTCACAAGAACAAGAACAAGAACAAGAACAAGAACAACAACAACGCGAGCCTCCCGTAGACCTGCGTGCCGCAGGTAAAAACAGCAAGATTTTTGAAGTCGACCCAGCATCAATTGCTAACAGTGTTTTCATACCGAATGACAAATCAACAATTAGCCTGGTATAGAGCAAATGCTGAGAGTGAGTGCAATATGTCAACATATGAGTTATTAAACAATAAAAACAATCTAGCGAAACGCTCCTTCAGTACTCGCCTTGTGCTATTACCCTGGATTATTATTATTGTTTAATATGTCATATGTTGACATCTTGTACTCACTCTCATCATTTCCAATAACACCAGGTTAGTGTTGATTTGTTATTTGGTTTGAAAACGATGTTACTATCTTCGGCTGAACATCACCAGGTAATAAACAAAGACATTGTTATCCGTAATTATTCGTTTGGTTATTTATTATATTATCATGATCGTAGTGGAGAAAAACTGGTACCGTCCACATGTACGCCTTCCATCAGTTAGCTACCATTAGTCTTGATCGAGCAGAGAGGAGAGCACTCGCAACTTTCCATTTAACCCTTCAAACAATGTTTTGGGAGGGTGCACTGAGGAAGGGGGTCCCAAACATAATGGAATAGTTGACATGTAAAAAAATCGGGCCGGTGGCAGCTGGCAAAAGGGTTTGTGTTGCTCTCCTGTGTATCCCTATGCCAGCAGTCAGCCGCTGAAAGGAGTAACATTTGTAGCATGGTTGGATAGTTTCTAATGGATAGAAACCATTTACCTCATTGAAATTACTCAAATAGATATGCAACTGTAGCGCAGAAGTGTCCAATTTACTGCACATTACTGTGTTAATAACTGAGCGGGATGCAGTTATAGGCTACTTACCAGCAAATGAAGCCCCCGAGTGTCAGAGCAGCAAAACGACAGAAACCCAACTAGACCCCCAATCACCGCATATATGACGGGTGAGTTCCCTATATAATGACAAAAATTCGAGGTGATCATTCAGTGAAATACATATTTCAGTCTGGAGGGCAATGATGGAGTTTCATAGTTGTTTCGCTGATACTGTAACCATTTTAACAAGAACATACACTGACCCTAGGGTAATGTTGGTCTCCACCCCATGGGGTAGGTTATATTGGTTCTCTATTCAGCACAGGGGATCTTGGGGATGAGAGAAGTAGAAAATGGTGTGGAGTGTTTTATTATATAGCATCTTTATAACATACGGTATCCTAGAGTAAACGGGAGAGAACAAGATTTTCGAAATTCGTCAATAATTATTCTCAATAAAACTCGCATATATACGATCCTATACTATTTGTCCATATATATTGGACGTCATTTAAGTACAAGTTTGACTTTAGAACTCGTATAGTGTTGGACACAGCGGTTCTCGTCAGATCACCGAAGTTAAGCAACGTTAAGCTCGGTCAATACAGGATGGGTGACCGGGTGCTGTACTGGCTGGGCTGATCAGGGGAGTAGGAACTGTGAGCACTCTCGTGTTCTGGCACATGTAGGCACCGTCGTGATATGACTGAAACAAGGTTGAAAACGACGTTAAACCCTACTACTCACTCCCTCACTCCTTTGGAACACGATTTGGGCGTTTATAAAACTTCATCCAGTAAATAGATTTACTGTGCATTTCCGTAAATTTAAAATGCGCCATGAATCGTCACACACTCGTCCTCATCAGTCGGTAC
This sequence comes from Hanleya hanleyi, assembly GCA_036873755.1. NCBI lineage: Eukaryota > Metazoa > Mollusca > Polyplacophora > Lepidopleurida > Hanleyidae > Hanleya > Hanleya hanleyi. The sequence goes on along the minus strand of JAVTVY010026857.1, from coordinate 24,347 downwards.
TAATAAACCGTGGATGGTATTATGGGGGCGAGGATGGTCACAATGCAACCGACAGGTGACCACTCCGTTTTCGCCGAACTGCGGAAGGACTCGGTTAAAGCGCGCCCGAGAATTTTGTGAGTTTGGGGATTAACAGCGACGGTGGAGCGACGGACGTCAAACCTCTCAGTGGGTCTTCAACGGTATCATTGAGCAACTGCCCTGGTGCCAGGAATTATGGGACATGCGGTTTATCGCATACAAGTGCTGGTCTAATTGTGACCGTGGAAGGATCCAAAGAAAAGTGAAACCAGCCGCGGCAGCAGGTGAGCGGTATTGACCGGAGTTTGGCTCACAATGTCATGGATAGTGAATTGGAATGTATCTGCTGTAGGGAGATGTGGAAAATATCTGATAAATGTGCCGAAGCCAACTCTATTCCACAATACATAATCCAATATTTAGATTTGCAAGCCGTTTGCCTCAATAGGGGGATACTAGATACATCATATTATTAATAAAGACCAATACAAGACCAAGTAAGTAAGCTATCCAGGATTTTATTATTTTCGGTCATGTGCCTAACAAGTTGAGTAAATACAAATTCTCCCACAAGTTGAACTTTTTTTTCAAGATAGAACACAGGGATGTCAATAGACAGCTATATTTACACGTGGCTTCACAAATGCGAAGATCACAGTTATTAACATGTATAAAGTAAGATATCACATATGTAAGATACATGTGAGAAATTGAGCCTATTTCATGCATTCAATGTGTTTTTCTCGAATATGAGATACCACATACTGTACGAATGCCAGGAATAATGCATCCTCATATACGAACTAATGCTTCCTTATGTAACTACTGAACAGACAGTAATCATTCACAGATTCGAAACAGTCATTGACCCATATAACACACGTACAATCTGACTGACTAGTCAGTGATACATATGACATGTGATACGTTTTGGCTCGTTAGTGGCACAGTAAAATGTGACAGACTAGTTGGTGGCACACATAATCTGGCAAATCAGTCATTGGTACATACAATCCTGGCTGACTAGTCAGTCGCACACATACAATCTGGCAGACTGTGTCAATGGCACATATATACACTTATTCGACTAACTAACTTCTTTTTGAAGTCGGCGTATAAAACACAAGGCTATTCTATGGATAACAACTTCTTTATTGCTGTAGAGCTGACGGTTCTTTGGAGATACTTCCAACTTTTTCAAAGCTTTCTCATTAGCTTTGAAAAAGCTGGAAGTGTCTCCAATGAAACGTCAGCTCTACAGCAATAAAGAAGTTGTTATCCATGGATAGCCTTGTGTTATATTTGACTAACTGTCTGGTAGAGTAGTTAGTGGTACTTATAATTGGCGAACAGAATTTAGTCAGTGTTCGAACTTGCCGTTGTGTAGATTCGTCTGCATCAAATCAGTCAAATAAAAAATGTCCTAGATTTGCTTGTGTCTTTTGATAACAGTTGGTAAACTGTCGCTTATTACTGGACTGGTATTAGTAACTGAGTTTGATGGGAGAAGCAGGTAAGTTTCAGGGAGAAATGTTTGACCACACTATGGAACAACTCTAAGAGGGATGTCTGTCTGTCCTAATCAAGCTGCGATATTTTCTCCACATTTGCATCTAAAGAAAATGATATGAGAAAGGACAATAATGTCGATGACATTCGTAGCCACCACACCGGCCTGTTGACTGCATTCAAAGCCTTCTTATTCCGAATTCCGGTCAGTTTGCCTTTGTCCAAGTAATCTGAAACAAGATGTAATCATATATTTGATTTAAACGTATACAACATATTACAAAAAACAGCTAGAACAGATCATCAGATTACATAATAACAAAAAACAATATGAATAAAATGAACGTACATGCGAACAAATGAAATCTTCCAATTTTAGACCCACACCCCATTTTGCCCTCCGTCAAGCATTTTTCACATGGCGGAGATAACGCCTGTCACGTTTTATCAGACACCCACTCGGTCCTGCGTTACATACTGTTTGAATGTTCCCTTATTTCATAATGGAAACAAATGAAATACAGACGAATAGACGAATGTGACGGATGCATACAATCAAGGACATTTCGAGTACATGAACAATTCTGATACATCAATAGCTCAGCACAAGAATCATGACAAATCTGACAGGTGACGAAAAGTTTCTGACAAGCTAGGCATACTTGATAGATATCATCCACTTATCTGTCCTTCTCTCCCTTCCAATGGATGATAAAGGCATCTCTGGAACACAGCAGTCTCGAGGTGGTAAATATTCTGGATGTGGTTTACCTCTGATAGCCATTTCGCTTCCATCACATCTGCTTCAGCATTTCAATGAGTAGAACTTGCGACCCAGTAGAGGTAGTTGGCGACAAACGTCCTCCAATTGTCGACTTTTTGACCATTTGGTAGCCCTAATCTATGAAAATGAATGTCTGCACACCGAGTCAAAGTTTCAAGCCTAGCTTTATAAAACTGGCGGAATTCTGAAGTCGACAATCAGCTGCTTACCTTTTGTAGCAAGCTAAACTTAGAGGGCCTGTTTCATTGTTGGTCTCTTTTATCTCGTAGATATACTTGCGTATCGGGGTATGTCTGTTTGGCGCCAGCTCTTTTAGTTTCATTCATTTGCATTGACAAACGTCAATGATCGAATTGTATCTTTTTCTATTGCGTTGTCATTGACTACCTCCGTAATTGAACGGTTGAAATTACCTTCCAAAGTATCAACCTCGCGACGAATCCGCCGATACCGAAATCAAGTAAACGAAAAGCGAAATCTCGCACTTCCGGACAATAACCGAAGATTGACTAATTATTGTACAGATAGATTAGCCTGATGGAAGAACTTCTTTCTCGGGCCTTGCCGGGAAAATCTGAAATCCCTTAGTCCTGTTATTTTACCTGGTGCCTCAGAAGTGTTTGGTTTGTCTGGCAGAGTAGTGGTTGTGTTCGTTCCACCTCTATTGTTGTCTGCCATTGTGACGTCGACCACATCTGATCGGCCAGTTGCGTCAGCTGAATTTAGGCCTGGTCCCCAGGATGTAGATGCGGACGTTCCATCTGGTGTTGAAGGCATCGGACGGGTTGTATCTGGTCCAGTCTGCTCATTGGAATCTATTATCGGTATATTTCCCCCCCCTATTACATGACACGTTGAACTCTGTGCCAAAATCTGTTTGGAATATAATCAATCAATTAATGTGGCTTCAGAATGATATAAAAGTTCATACCATACTATCTGAACTAATGTATCAATTAGCCCTGTACCCCGGAATCTGATGTGAAAAGAAGCAAGGTGTATTCATGTAAGCATGAACAGCCCTATATTTGGGCTGCAATCTCCAAAATTGGGATGGAAACCCCGGAAATGACTATAAGATATCAACAGAAATATACCATGAAAACCTTGAAATTATTTCGACCCTAAAACAGCACAGATTTTATGGAAATGCGACAGCTTGAAAATCATCAAACCAGGGGACATTGTGTTTGATTCTGGGTGACACGTCATATCGCATCAAGGGAATATGAGACCGATATGCCCTTGAAATGTCTGCCTCTCTCAGCCTGCATGTGTCTTCAAATGCTTACTGTTTCAAATGGCGTGGAAATAAATATCAGTTAAGCTTGTATATGAAGCTGAGTTTTTCTGCTTTCTATGTAACTTCTAGGGATATATTTGTAATAATTATAAGAAATATAGCCACGAGTGGCAACAACCGGGAGCCAAGATAAATTGGCTACCAAGGTGGACAAGGAAAGCATTGGTCAACATCATAAGCGTCAGTTTCAGAATCCCTATGCCCCTAAACTTGAAATGTTGGTTTAATGACTAAACAAGCAGTGAAATTCCGGATGGTATTGATGCTATCTTGGTGGCTGAGGAAATCATCGTTCGAAAACATAATTGGCATCTTTAGAATCGCAGATGATCAAATTTGTAATTTGAAATCGTCTTATTTCAAATTGATAAAATATCAATTCGCATTCGCAATCAGTAATAACATTCCGGTTCCTGATCAGCCTCGTCAGTGCCCTATTTCCAGAATTGCCGAAGCGATGGGTCATATTTGTAGCTTCAAACGAAAACGCTTTCCATGGCAACGAAAGGCATTCACCAAACGCTATACAGACGATCTCCCAGTACTAGATAATCCCTACATTAGCGACGCTATAAGAAAATATACCCATTCCACTAGATTTGAAGGAGACCACCGATAGCCCAGATGAAACCTCATATCTGGACCTATACCTCTATAAGAATAAATAGGCTTTCTCACACATCGACCCTGCTACAGGAGAGACGATTACAATGTTGACATTGTTGACTACCCATTTCTGGTTAAGAATATTGCCGAAGGGTCGACGTGCATACGGTGTATACATATCTCGCCTGGTAGCATTTGCTAGATCATGTGCCGACTGTGACAATCTGAATTAGCGGCATAGACTTTCTTCAGCATTTGAAAAGCCTCCATTCAAAGTTTCTCAAATGCTGTGATAAATATCCTACACTCACGGCAAAATATTAGCGTAGAGGTTAGAATTAGCATGTATTTTATATCTATATGGTGTTCAAATGAACAGGCACAATCAAAGAGTGGCTGGGATACACATTCTGAAAAACGATTTAGATATTTATTTGGACGACGAATGTCAGTGATTAGATATTTATTTGGATGACGAATATCATTGATTATGGTTTTATATAGAGAGCACCATGTCTTGTTGACATCAATCTTGTGGGGTTATTTTTTCATTAATTTTATTTCATACACTTTTTGAGATTGTTACTGCCTGTCATACGAATTTGACCTTTCGTTTATTGATGTGAAGAATCGTTCACGGACGACAGCTGAATATTGAATAATGGATCTGACGCTTGCTACTGGACCTTATTTGGCCGGAAACATAGCATAGCCTAGCGATGGTGTCGAACAGAGACTCAAAAACCGAGAAAAACTTCAAAAATAAGCGTTAGCTCTCACTGGAGCAAGGAACATGAAATGTATATACATTTACATACTGTGAGTTTATCTGTCCTCATTGAAAGGTGTGCTGGGTGATATTTGAGGCAGATTCCGATGTTTATAGGAGGATCAAAAATGGCAAATCTCCGTCCAAAGGACGGGTTAACGCTTTTGTTTTCAATGATGAGATTGCAGATCCTATTATTATTGAGAATAGAAAGCGTCGGATCTGACATTCAATATTCAGCCGTCATCCACAGTCGAAAGACCTATTTCGTATGAAAGTTAGCATCAATCCCAAATGTGTATGGAATAAATACAATAAATACATAACATGGTTCCTACAAGAGGGAATCGGTCAACAATTTTCAACTATGTCAGCATGACACGGTGACGTTCTTTTCATAAAATCCTAATCACTGGCCATTATTCTTCATCTATTTGAATTCCAAGTCGTTTCCAGAGTATGTATCTCAGTTACGTTTTGATTGTGTTTGTTCACTTGAACACAATGGAGATGTAAACAGATGAATTAGACAGGTTACGAAACGTAGCAGCAGATATCTGGAACGCTACGGTGGGATTTTCCGTCAGTACGATATTTATCACAAAATCACATGTTTGATCTACCTGAGTTCACATAATTTGTTCCAGTTAAAAAAGTATTTTTTGGCTTACCAGCGTCAAGTCTCCACCAAATGTTTGACCTCTTTCCACATAACAGGTTGTGAGTATATCTGATAACAACCTTGGAATGTCCAATTAGAACGAACTGATTTACAGAGTAATCAGTTTTAAATTGATATTCTTTATACTGTTGTTCATCATGCTTCTGGTACCAAAGTTTCAGTTGATTTGACTGACAGCTTCTGTTGCGGTGAACCTCCACTGTCCCAATGCCGAATGATTCCCCAGTGATCGTACCGGTCATGTTCACTGTATCAGGGTCGTCAGGACTTGGGAAATACACCAGATACAAGGGAGAGATTCCTGTGCGGACGTTGTGTTCATTCATTTTCAAACGATTCTGTTCTGCAAGAAACAAAAGATTCTATTTCTCATCAATGTGTGACGTGTGATCCAATTAAAGTATTGGACTATGCGCGTAATTCAACGTTTGCTCTGGATACTCACTGATAGCTTCTTCCGCTATGGAAATATATGAAAATGTGAATACTGTTTACCATGAGCAAAGGCTATACAAGGAAACTTGGACCATTCACAATTGCACGGTTCCTAATCTATTGATACTGTATCAGACAGGCCCTAATACTGGATGGTTCTGTGCCGTAACTGAATGGTACTGCGCGGAAATCTCCAGGCCAGTACTGTAAATTGGTCAGATATGTAAGAGGTGGGGAAAATTGACGACGACTGGAGACTAAAAAGCAATCATATGACTACATAACAAAGCCTCCCTCGGCCCCTCACATTCAGACTAGAATACGAAGGATTCTACGACGTAGCCTTGGAATCTCAGGCGCGCTTTTAATGCCGCTTTTCAAGTGCAAACTGTGAAGTAACTAGCACCGACTTAAGCGGAATGAGATACTCTATAGAGCGGGAGCTGTAATGACGGCTCAGATCAAGTAAGTAACTCGTCTGATGTTAATGGATCAACATCGAGGACGTCTGCTAGAGTAAACGCCTCAACATATGATAGAGATGGTAAATGCAAGAATACCCAGAAAAACTAAACTGTGATGAATGAATGGGTTTGTATTCATTAATACTGGACGGTTAAGATGACAAAATTACAGTACCATGATGGAATATAAGTATATGTATATGGAAAATGCAAGAAGTGAATGCGGTAAATAATGATAAATTGATGCATTTAACATATGATATCATAGCGGGTTCAGTAGGCCTTCAAGAAGATAAGATTTAAGCTTAGATTAAAGTAATAATGAACATTTTAAAGTTTTGAGATTTGAGAATGACTTGTTCCATTCCCGTGGTGGACGTTCCCAACGGGACAATAGACCTACATATATTTGTTATGCACTGAGGGCGAAGTCAATAACTGAGCTGACTCTTTTCATCATTAAACTGATCAGTAGGCCTACTGTACAGTTCTGAGCAGTACTGTTTAGATAATGCGAGGAACCATTCAGTTGCATGGTACTGTAGAGTAACTGGTTATTACCTATCTGTACCTCACCGGTACTGTATTGTTACTGCTCAGTGTAGCAGTCAGCAACTAGTCAATACTTCTCAGTGACTTTCTGATTTGCTGCACAGTACGGGCTTGTTCCAGGATTGCCTTGAATTATATCTGCATTATTACGATAAAGTCACTAACAATTTTATCACTTCATCAGCATTCAATCACCCGAACTTCTTAGTGAACCCGAAGTTCGTTCCTTGCGTACTATACTAAAAAAAAGCAAACAAGTGAAAATTTACCTGGAATGCAAGAGTATTTCATGCGGAGAAAGTTAGCCAAGCCACCAATTGCACATGATAGGTCGAAGGTTCCCACTGTAACGGTACACTTCGACTGTCCAGAACAGGATCTGTAGTTATGATCTTTGTTAATCCCATTGTATTGACTGTCCAGGGTTGATTGGCAGGGTACATCAGAGGTGCAGCTTGCGGGAATCATCCCATAGACATACCCTAGGGAATGAACATGAATCTTGTGATCTGGTTCGCATTGAATGTCCGCCATATCCCGTGCAAAGACGGGTGCACATGTTGGATTTAGGTCTCCCTGACTATTAACATGATTAATCCCTGAAAAGGCAGAATGAATGAGATTTACTTAAAAATAACATAATACGAAATAAATATAATCTAGAGTAGGCCGACCATCTAATGGTCGCATGCCTACTTTATTTTATTTATTACATGCCGCATAATATTCCACGTAGGCTACTCGTTTCGAGTGGCGAATGTACCATAGCGAATGCTATATATACTAAGATACCGATTGATAAGCGTTTCTACTTAGTACACGATGAACCAGAATGTTCTGTCTGCTGTAGTTGGTTGGTAAAATTACAAGCTGACAAACCAAGTTGGTCCGATACAAAGCCGAGCATGAAAAATGTATGGCTGGCTTGTAAATGCCAAAAAATCATGGATTTAAATAAATTATTGACAAAGGATTACAGTAGACATCGTAATGTCACCAGAAGTGCTTGTTGCGCTTTTTGACAATACCCATACCGTATGTATAAGGGTGCTGCCTTGGTCATGGTTCCCAAGGTCAAAAGTCGATGTGCATTCATCAATGCCTTGATGGATATTTCATTAATATTCTCATAATGGAATGTTGAGACACTGTACATGAATTCGATGAAAGAATTCTTTGGATTGTTCGATAAAGTGGGGAGATAATATTCATAACTTCAGCTAAGCATGTATTCATTAATATTCATCATAACCTTGGTCACTTTTGTTTATCTCAGTAATAAAAAACATACAAGTCTTATCTCTATATAGATGTAAAATATATATTCATGAGATTTACTTAAAAATTACATAATACGAAATAAATAAAATCTAAAGTAGGCCGACCATCTAATGGTCGCATGCCTACTTTATTTTATTTATTACATGCCGCATAATATTCCACGTAGGCTACTCTTTGCGAGTGGCGAATGTACCATAGCGAATGCTATATATAGTAAAATACCGATTGATAAGCGTTTCTACTTAGTACACGATGAACCAGAATGTTCTGTCTGCGGGTTGGTAAAGATACAAGCTTACAAACCAAGTTGGTTAAATGCAAAGCTGAGCATGAAAAATGTATGGCTGACTTGTAAATGCTAAAAAAAACATGGATTTAAATAAATTATTGACAAAGGATTACAGCAAGCATCGTAATGTCATCAGAAGTGCTTGTTGCACTTTTTGACCATACCCACACCGTATGTATAGAAAGGGTGCTGCCTTGGTCATGGTTCCCAAGGTCAAAGTCGATGTGCATTCATCAATGCCTTGATGGATATTTCATTAATATTCTCATAATGGAATGTTGAGACATTGTACCTGAATTCTATGAAACAATTCTTTGGATTGTTCGATCAAGTGGGGAGATAATATTCATAACTTTAGCTAAGCATGTATTCATTCACCATAACCTTGGCCACTTTTGTTTATCTCAGTAATAAAAAACATACAAGTCTTATCTCTATATAGATGTAAAATATATATATTCATATATTTTGTTTCACATTCTGCTACATAAATTCAATATCAGAAGTATTCACCTCATAACCAAGATCGGGAAAAACTTTAAAAATATTATATCATTTCAGCTTGAAACATGGCCATTCTTTGACAGAATCTGGTCACAGACACCTTTCACTATTCCGTAAATTCAAAGACGACAATTTATATGCGCTCTTATATCATATTGTACTTCATTTGTGGAGAGTGTACTTCAATTCATTCTCATGTAAACGCTTTATTTAATCAAAGTACTTAAAGTACTGATGTCGGGTTTACTTGAATTGTATTCACTGTGGCGTTTAAGATATAGTAATGTAGAAATGCATAGATAATTGGAAGCATAAGCTGTGATAACTTACTTTGTATAGAGTGGCAAATAATATTATGTTTGCCGATGCAAAGTCTATACTGTTCCAAAGAAACTCCCATTTTGTTATATGCAGTAGTTTACTGTGTATGGTTCAATTTTTTTCTTTCAGTTCAATACCTGTTTCAACACCTGTTTCAAACTCCTGTTTTCAATACCTGTTTCAACTCCCGTTTTCAGCAAAATAGATCAACTCAAGATTGCTTCAGCTCCAAGACTGTTTCGCTTTTAACACCCCCAGATATATCAACTCCACCGTCATTTATTTCCTGCAAAAAAATTCTTCTTCAAGACTGGACGGTCACTGTCGCCTGTCGGTGTGCTATCACTCCCCACACAGTCAGGTTGTTGACGCACAACTTTGATTATCAGATAATTACGAATTTGTCTACATTATAGAGAAGTAAGCTTTTGAAAAGAACTCATCTGTGATAAATAATAAACTTAACCACAATCACTGCTCAAAGACGAACTGCCTGATCTGAACAACGATAGATCTGATCAACATCGGGTGTGGAGAATGACCCTTCCCGCCGTAACAAATGATACCGGATAAAATAGAATGGAAAGGCAAATTTTAAAAGAAATTGGAAAGATCAACTTTACTGCGATAATGTTCACATTATCAAGTTAAATGCACAAGCTACCGTGCATTGTAAATATGTTTATGACTGTCAGACAGAAGAACGATACTTTTTTATGAATGTTGTAAGGGGCATCAAATGAGAACAGTCTCCGGCAGGAGATCAAAACTACACATGTGCAGAAGAAAAAAGAAAAACTGAAGAGTGATACTAATGTAGGGTTTACCCTTGGTAAACCCGACAAAAATCACCTGGCATAACAGCCCGCTGTGCTCATATCAGAAGATTGTGTAACCAATTTCGTCATCTGAAGGCACAAGACTGACAATGGGAAAACCATGCCCAATTATACCCGGGAATACCTGTATATAATTAAGCATCAAATGGTTGCATCAACCAATCAGATGAAACTATCATCATCAGCCGCCAGTTTGTGAGTCATATGATGCCCTCATTGTTAAAAATGACAATTTCACACATGTTCTTAATTGCCATGAATATTACTCATATTTGTATTGGTCCAAGGCCAGTACGTAGGTAGATTTCTCAGAGATAGTATCTCAGTTATTGAATTCTCAAATCTGTACTTAGCAAGACCAAGAGCGTAAAGTTTACGGTAAACGGCGCATTAATGCACAGCCAGAAAATAAAAGGTGAGAGTTATCACCCCCAAAAGGTGATGACAGCATCACCCAAAAAGGTGATCAGTTAGAACCATCACCTTTAAATGATGATGACCATCAGCAATGGGTGCAAATTTTAGGCCATCAACATTTTAGAGCGATGAGGCCTAGCCATCACGCTAAAATGGTTACGAAATGAGCCGCACCCTTTTTCGTCAACTTTGAAGGATGATGACCAAGCATCATCACCATAAAAGGTGATGACATCATCAGCCCAAAAAGGTGATCAGTTAGATCCATCACCTTTAAATGATGATAACCATCACCCATTTAGGGTGATCAGCAATGAGTGCAAATTTCAGGCCATCACCTTTTAGGGTGAATAGGCCTGGTCACCATTTTTCATTACGGTGAAAGGGTGATGTCCAGGCGAAAAGGTGACGGGCCATTACCTTTGTCTGGCTGTGTCGAGACATTCGATTTCCAGTCTATCGTTTTGTTGACTTGGGCCAAATGATATCTGTAGAGATTTGGTTTTGTAATGCGTTCGTGCAAATGACATGTATGCAGTTTATTTGGTTATCTATATATCCCATAAACTTATCATTCGATTGGTAGCTTTCATCCTACACAACATCTCCGTTCGGTGCACATTGTACTGATCATCTTTAATACCATTGTTCAGTACTGTTTCAATTATTCACAATACTTGAGATATATACAAATATTATTATTATTTATCATGTATTATAAATGTATAAAAACGTTGATGAGCACATCAACCTGGGCACTATGAAAGATCCGCGATATATCTAAAAACCGCAAGCTCATATGCAAAAGATCGCAAGCTTAGCTGACGCTCTCAATATTTGATTACATTCCAACTCATGTATTGTAATATTGATGTTTCAAACTGACAGCGTCGACTGAAGACTGGATTTTATCATTTTTCCCCCTTAATTGTTCATTTCAATAATTAAGACATATATGCTTAATTATTTGCTGTCAAACTATAAATGGTCATGAGAAACTAAGCAATGGCCTGTACTTGTACCGGTATATATACATGTATATAATCATGATAATATGCAACCCAAAATATGTGCACCCTCTGACAATGAAGACAGTGTCTCTGAAATTTACGGTATCAGCATGTAATCATGTTTATGATGAGTTGAAAATCACTTTACCTTTTAATGGTAATGATGCCTGGTCATCACCCTCTAAAGATGATGAAACAGGGCGACAGCTCATTTCGCCACCCTTTGTTGATGGCCGACAATTTGCACCCATTACTGATGGCCATCATCATTTAAAGGTGATAGTGGAATAATGTGAGGACTGTAATTGATCATCTTTCTCGGGTGATCTCATCAACATATTATACATTTATAATACACGAGAAATAATAATAATAATAATAATACCATTTGTTAATGTCTCAAGTATTGTAAATAATTAAAAATGTACTTAACTTTGGAATTAAACATGATCAAAGTTAAAGTATGAGTCACACAGTACTCCCGGGTGCCTCAATATCTATTTTTCAGGGATGAGGGTGCAGCAAGAAAACAATGTCTGAAAACAGGTGAAAATACCTCATCCCCTCAGAGGGTTTTAGAAATAAAATTTGAAGGAAAAAAAGCTGCAATCAAATAATAGCTGAATAGAAAGGACATTGCACGCTATTGCGGCCTTTTGGCCCCCTTTTCAGCTTTTACCAGTCCAACCATTACAAATCACGTGACTTCTGTAAGATTGGGTGGACTGGCAAATATCTTACAAGCGCCTGTCGCATTAGTAAGGCCACACTGTTATCAGTCAGCGTTTCACATTAATCGGACGAGAAAAAGTGAAACATCAATAATCTTAAAAAAAAAATTGACTCGTCGATGGCAGATCGTTACATGTTGATAATGTTAATATTTGCACCATTTATGCATATATCGCATCATGAATATCAATGAAAACATAATATACATTGTTGTTTTTTTCAATATGTATTATTTTGCTATATGATACAATTATAACAGGCAACACCGATATTTATTTATCAAGGATCATAGGATCTGCCTATATTCGGCATCACATTCGTCATATCAAATCACATCGGTAGTCTTATGTGTTCATGTGATCCAAATATGGAGTGAATGAAATATAAACATATCTCCACCGTTTATCACAGCATTTCGAAAACTACGCTATGGCTCACAACAATATTCTCATCATGTTGTCTTAAACGGTACCATCTGTACTCAAGTCAGGGATGCGCACAACGTTCTTACATGAGGGATTCACCTTTGTAACTTCGGTATATTACGTTCATGTGTTACTCACTGTCCGACTCTGTAAACAGGTCATCTTCTGTAACATCAGCTGCATCATTTACTGTTGGTGTCAGTCTGTCAACTCTAGGCTGGTAAGTGTTGTGGCGCGCTTAACCCAAATACCAGATGACAGAGGCTATGTTCGCACAGCAACCAACAGTGCAAGCTCCAACCTTACATTCACAGTACCATCCAGTGACCTCCGTTGAGTATTCCACTCAAAGGTTGTACTGTTTGCTGATGCGAGTCGTCACTGGATTCTAGCGTGTATCAGATCATCAGCAGCTTCGTTGACGAGAATGAGGAAGGCGCCATCACTGATATGTTGATCAACATAGTTGGGTGCTTGCTTCAGCTGATACACCCGAAGGTTAAAGCGCGAAGATCATCTTCGGACAAATGTGGGAAATCTGGGACCGTCTCCTTGGCTTCGAGCGGGGTCCATTTCCTCGATCGCCTCTGCAACACTTTTTCACCTTGAATCCGTTTTTGGACCTGATTATCTTCGGATGCTCTTTTGAGCATTTGGCGGGCGATGTCGGAGTCTTCCTTCTGGGAAGTCTTCAATGCTGGCCGATATTTGTTGCAGATGGCCGCAATGATGGAGATGCTCTTACGTACATTTGGGATTTCTACGTTGGGAATCACTCGATCCAAATACCTCCATTTCTTCAACCGTCCATTGACGGATTCCACGGCCCATCGTACCTTCGTAACCAGCCTGGACTTGTTTGCTGATTCCGTCTTGAACTGTTTATCCAACTTAGGCAGGAATTCGGGCGATTCCGTGTGAAAACCACAGTCCTGGAGGAAAGGAAGAGAATCCCGGAAACCCCTATCCAAAACGAGAATATCATCTTCACTTAACCAGTCCATCGTGTTGTCTGTGTTTGAACGCATCATGTGAACGGTGATGTTTGCGTCGTTGTTCTTTCCGTCTGCCATGTAAGGACCAATCACCGCGATTATGTAACCGTCGGTAGCTGTGATGACCATACACTTGATCAAAGGCCTCTGCTTCTGCATGCTGAAACATCTGCGCTGAAATTGATATTGGTGACTTTTCTGTATATACACGTAGGTGCCATCAAGAATAAGGATCACAGATTCTGACAGATAATTACTAAAAAGCGTGGTGGCAAAGTCTGTTGTGTGGTTATCTGTTATCTGTTCTCTCGTGACATGACCAAATCCGAGATTTTGTGGGGCAATGCCCGCCTTGCAGACTGTATAATTCTGCTGACCTGGGTCCTCTTCTCAAATCCACACAGAGTAACCAGGATTCTACAATGGAAGACAAAGGGAACTTTAGCTGATACTTCTACATGCGATTCCGTCATATTGTTTAATATTTTGCCACTTTCTCTCATTTTAGGACACCACCAATCTCAGTAAACTCAGATATAATATCACGGAATATCTTAATTCAGCCCTATATAAATCCCGTGCGAATTTCAAACTACATTTGTTAGACAATAAACTGGCTAGCTTGGTGAAATATAGACCAATATAGTAAAAATTATCGGAAAACCTTATCCAAATATGTTATCATTTCGGGGCAGTGTGCGTGGTAAACGCAAACATCAAAGGGTTCATATCCGCTGAAAATCTGGCTTTGTTGGGCGATAGTAATTATCAATAGATCGTGCCGTGCGGAGGTGTTAATATCCGCGAACTAAACGTCAATCATTGTCATAGTGAAAAGGCGGAAATTGTCGTGATTGGCATATTATGAGATCTCGAATAATATCGGCGAACATTTCGCAATAATTTTTCATAGCGCCACGCCTAGATGGTGTTCCTGATTTACCATCTTGGTTTACCTAGATTGGAGACACCGGATACCAAGCGTACAATACATATACCTCAGTAAGTATGGTATTAAGTAAGTATACACTTGCCTTACATTGGTGATGAAATATATGCATACATACCTATGGGAGAGAGACCAGTCCGGAGATTCATCAGAAGCATCCCGATAGCCGTGCGTGGTGTCCGCAATGTAGATGACTTCAGTGGTATGGTGCTCTCTACTAAACTATCCAGTTGCTGTCGGGAAATCCCCGTTAGATTGTTGATATCATCATCCGACAATAATGTGACATCATCGAAGTCGATCTTCCGCTTTCTACTTCTACCAACTTGATTTCTCATCATGCCCAGCAGTGTCGAGATTTCGTCCGCATCCATGTCTGTGAACTGTCGACGCAGTGTCATCACATCCACCGATTCGCCCATCTTGAGATGTTTCCCATCGAGATGTTTGGAGCAACATCTACAACCGGCAGGAACCAACACACCTTGCCGCAAAAAACATCCAATCGAGCTCAGGCTGGCATCACCATAAATCCACCCGTACTGCACTTGCAAAGAGAGCATCGTCGGTGACTTTTCGCGCAAGATACTATTGGCAGTGTTATTACTTTGGGGTCCTCTTGCCTGGCACCGCCTGACGTACCTTCAGCTAATAGCGCTTGGTGTGTCGTATCATCAAGAGGGCATCCAGTTCTCTTCCATTTGTAGAACCTCTGTCGGCAGAGTATATTACGCCAGTTTGACTGTTCAACAGATATTTTGCGCGTTTGGCCTTTTTTTCTTCGCTTGTCACAGCATGCAAATACCGACCAAACCATTGTCGATTTCACCTGTATCAAGCCTGATACAGAGTCGTGCACGTTTCAAGTGTCATACAGAGCTTATTGTGAACAATTCAGATAGAAGTTAGATTAATAAACTCCCACTTGAGTCCAATATTCCTTGCTCTATGTGCAGGTGAAATGGTTCTTTTCATGCTGAGCTACTTTTATAATGGTACACACATTCGTACATACACGGAAAAATAATATCTTCAAAATCCACATCATTTTTCTTTAGTGGTGGTTACAATATTTATGAAAGTAATAACTGTGTTATTTCTCCTGTTCTGAATCTACGTCGAAGTGGAGGAAGGGGGTGACAATAAATTGGGGAAAAAACCCCCAGCCCCTTTCTGGGATTCGCGCAATGCGACAGGCGTGCTATCCTAGATTATCCCATTTAATGTTCAGCAGTCCACGTGAAAGAATACATCTAATAAAGTTTTAATTTTACATATGAAGCCAGTCGAGAACCAAAATCATCTTTGGACAGCTACTAGGTATTGACTCAACAAATATTTTTTTGTAAAGTTTGTTTTGGTTCTCGACTGGCTTCATTTGCTTATAGAGAAAATAAGGTAGTTATTTTACCCCAAAACAGACGATTTTGCACGAGTACACCTCTTCAATGGGTTGTTATTTAAAAACGCGAAGACCTAGTGCCTGACAATTACTCTGAACATGCGACAAAATAATATTCTTTAAGCTAACGGAAAATTTCTTTCCAACGCGATATTTCATTTTGGCACTTCAAACCGCACCTCATGGGGGCCAAATCTCCATCAAACCGCGCCATGTCCTTTGGCGATACATATCGCATGCTGATAGCAAAATACGAACGTAACGTGCAAGATCTATGGCGGTAGGTTTCGCAACTTTTGTCTAATTCCGCTTAAACCGAGCTAGGGGCCGTATGAACCTATGTATCTCAAGATCCTCATAGTGTTCATATAAAAACAGTCACAATCAAAGCGTGACTGAGATACATCATACTCTAGATAACGACTTCACAACGTCTATCATATGGATTAAGAATACTGATCAGCGATACGGATTCGATATTTTTGGAACATCATGATGTCTTGCTGGCAACATTGTAAACTGTTGACCGTTTCTGTCTTGCCGGAAATTAGCCTAGTTTTATGTATACTACAATTTATGCTTTTAATTTGGTGCTATATGAATTAGGTCTTTGGATTATAGACGCGGAAATTCTTTAATGGACGATGGCTGGATATTGAATGACGGACTATACGCTTGCATCTACTGGGCTTGCTAATTTCAATTCCTCCTGTCTTTTAACACCGGAGACTCTCTTAAACTGGCGATAGCTGGCATAATTTTATGCATATCTACTATTGTATACATATGTACTGTATTTCCCCACTATTCAAACATATTGACTCTTTCTTTGAATACTGGGAAAATGTGCTACATATTTATACAACAGAACATATGCATACAATTATTTCAGCTATTACCAGTACAAAACATTCTCCCAGGTTAAAGGATGCGAGCGAGAGAGGTGTTTTGGACGGTAGCTATTCTGACAATATTTTCGTTATTTTGGGATAACACTATCTTAGAATAGCACAAATTACAGTGCTGATAATTTGGTCGAGTCCCGTGCGGGATTCGAACCAGCGACCCCAGAGTCAGGCACCTAATCGCCAGCACTGTATGTCGGCGATCTAAACCACTCGGCCAACGGGCCTCCCATAAAAAATAGGAGGTAGCAGACCGGTAGTCTTGAAAGCGAACATACAGTACCCCTCTGATGATCGTAATGACACAGCTCCCAAAGCTGAATAGATATTTTTTTTTTTATTTTTTTTTTTATCATTTAGAAAGTGATCGTATAACAATATTTTCGTTATTTTGGGATAACACTATCTTAGAATAGCACAAATTACAGTGCTGAAAATTTGGTCGAGTCCCGTGCGGGATTCGAACCAGCGACCCCAGAGTCAGGCACCTAATCGCCAGCACTGTATGTTGGCGATCTAAACCACTCGGCCAACGGGCCTCCCACAAAAAATAGGAGGTAGCAGACCGGTAGTCTTGAAAGCGAACATACAGTACCCCTCTGATGATCGTAATGACACAGCTCCCAGAGCTGAATAGATATATTTTTTATCATTTAGAAAGTGATCGTATAACAATATTTTCGTTATTTTGGGATAACACTATCTCAGAATAGCACAAATTCTAGTACTGAAAATTTGGTCGAGTCCCGTGCGGGATTCGAACCAGCGACCCCAGAGTCAGGCACCTAATCGCCAGCACTGTATGTCGGCGATCTAAACCACTCGGCCAACGGGCCTCCCATAAAAAATAGGAGGTAGCAGACCGGTAGTCTTGAAAGCGAACATACAGTACCCCTCTGATGATCGTAATGACACAGCTCCGAAGGCTGAATAGATATTTTTTTTTTATTTTTTTTTTTATCATTTAGAAAGTGATCGTATAACAATATTTTCGTTATTTTGGGATAACACTATCTTAGAATAGCACAAATTACAGTGCTGAAAATTTGGTCGAGTCCCGTGCGGGATTCGAACCAGCGACCCCAGAGTCAGGCACCTAATCGCCAGCACTGTATGTTGGCGATCTAAACCACTCGGCCAACGGGCCTCCCACAAAAAATAGGAGGCAGCAGACCGGTAGTCTTGAAAGCGAACATACAGTACCCCTCTGATGATCGTAATGACACAGCTCCCAAAGCTGAATAGATATATATTTTTTTATCATTTATAAAGTGATCGTATAACAATATTTTCGTTATTTTGGGATAACACTATCTTAGAATAGCACAAATTACAGTGCTGAAAATTTGGTCGAGTCCCGTGCGGGATTCGAACCAGCGACCCCAGAGTCAGGCACCTAATCGCCAGCACTGTATGTCGGCGATCTAAACCACTCGGCCAACGGGCCTCCCACAAAAATAGGAGGTAGCAGACCGGTAGTCTTGAAAGCGAACATACAGTACCCCTCTGATGATCGTAATGACACAGCTCCCAAAGCTGAATAGATATATTTTTTTATCATTTAGAAAGTGATCGTATAACAATATTTTCGTTATTTTGGGATAACACTATCTTAGAATAGCACAAATTCTAGTGCTGAAAATTTGGTCGAGTCCCGTGCGGGATTCGAACCAGCGACCCCAGAGTCAGGCACCTAATCGCCAGCACTGTATGTCGGCGATCTAAACCACTCGGCCAACGGGCCTCCCACAAAAATAGGAGGTAGCAGACCGGTAGTCTTGAAAGCGAACATACAGTACCCCTCTGATGATCGTAATGACACAGCTCCCAAAGCTGAATAGATATATATTTTTTTATCATTTAGAAAGTGATCGTATAACAATATTTTCGTTATTTTGGGATAACACTATCTTAGAATAGCACAAATTCTAGTGCTGAAAATTTGGTCGAGTCCCGTGCGGGATTCGAACCAGCGACCCCAGAGTCAGGCACCTAATCGCCAGCACTGTATGGCGGCGATCTAAACCACTCGGCCAACGGGCCTCCCACAAAAAATAGGAGGTAGCAGACCGGTAGTCTTGAAAGCGAACATACAGTACCCCTCTGATGATCGTAATGACACAGCTCCCAAAGCTGAATAGATATATATTTTTTTTTATCATTTAGAAAGTGATCGTATAACAATATTTTCGTTATTTTGGGATAACACTATCTTAGATAGCTCAAATTACAGTGCTGAAAATTTGGTCGAGTCCCGTGCGGGATTCGAACCAGCGACCCCAGAGTCAGGCACCTGAAGTAAAAAAAAATATAGGTAGCTATTCTGGACACTTCCTGCCGTTCCACGCGCAGCGTTCGTGGATATGGACAGTTTTACACATGTTTGAAAAGAAACTTGAAACATATCAGCGTTCAAAATTTCAGACCCTTCTTTTCTATCAAAAAAATCAACTTTGAAAAAAATCAACTACTTTTCTCCTCAAACTCTGGCGGAGAATTCAGGTTTCTGAGCGCACATAGGCACCAAATGTGTTCAAAATACCTTGCATTTATCAAAGATATAGTCTTCTTCAATTCTTTGTATCAATTTTGGTTATTGGCAATTACGTGAATTAAATGCAAAAGGAGTTTGCAGGAAGGGTGCCCCTGCACTCCATGCATTGTCAGTGGCACTTGCCGATTTGTTTTTTTGTCGTGGGGGTATCTGAAATATATTCTGATTTTTCGCGATAAAAATTATTTTAACTTCATAAACATATGCCAGTGAAGTAAACAGTATGTAAATAATTAGTTCATGAATTATCTGATCTTATAGCTGCAGTTGAGAAAAATAACACAATTTGATTCTGAAGTGTCTAAAATAGGTCCCTTGCTGGTACTGGCGACATGCTAATTCTGTTGATCTGGCAATGCCCTGAACGCGAAGACGGAAGCACCGATAAACATGAAAAATATATCAAAGCTCAGTTTTGAATAGCAGATGTCTGATGCCAAGTTATCCCTATCATGGAAATTACACAAAAATAACCTCTCAAAAACGTCCAAAATAGCGCCGTGACCCATAATGGAAAGTGAAATTATACAACCCAGTAGCTGATCAGCTGAAGTCACTGGTCCGTGAAGAGACAGGCTCTTCATTATTCTCTCAATAATGTGCAACTGAGCCATTTTTCCAGCTTCGTGGATGACCTGGGATTCATTTTGTTCAAGACATGGTTGTCAGTGATAACGATTTGCCAACAGGAATGTCGTTTAACCGTGCTAGCATAATCGGAACTTCTGTCTGAATATCTCTTTGAATTGAATTGAATTGAATATTTATTAACCAAATGAGGTCCAGGCAAGTTAATAGAATATAAAAAGTTGGGCTATACATTTGGCGAGATTAAAACTCCAGGGGGGGCTTGTTCTATCCCAGAATAAGTTACACAATGTCATAAGAAAAGAGCAAAAGGCGCTGTTAAATACAATGGTGAAAAATACAGACCTCAGAGAGCTCACATAATCAATTTTTATAGAATACAGAGACATAATATATAATATAATATATACAATTTTTCAGAAGAAGCTATCTTACAAAGGATGTAAAGTGAGGTAAAAAGTCTTTTGCCAAGAGCTAATGTCGAAGACGAAGATGTATATTTGACCGTCGAGGCTGCCGTTAAGGGGATCGTCAGTAGAAAATTTTAATTCTTACAAAAACGAAGCTATCTCAAAGACCTTATATATGTTGGATATATGATCAAAAGCATTTGCAAAAACAGCATTTTCACTAAGGTATATATATCGGTTGCCATGACAACGGCAGCCCTCTTGGATTTTGGTGCTTTCGAGAAAGACATATCTTGTTTTCAGTTCTACAGCTGCATACGAAATCACATTAAGGATTATGGGAATTCATCACAGAATTTCTCCCATGATGCGCCAAACAATCTACATCAAACCTGCAGATTTCATTTTTACACATGTAGATCATTATACAAAGACAGCAATTTTAATCTCTTGATGAACTATGTTAATACTTCGAGTTAGTTGAGAATAAGAAGAGAAACGAATGTGTACATCACAGTTCTAAAGACTTACCACACTGAATTACCAATTGATCATAACTGTAACATCTGTGGACATTGTCCAACGGGTCAAAATAGCAGGACTTCAGACTGTCTTCGTCTCCAGTGCACGACAGACCCTCAAGTAATCTTGGCTGTTCAAATTCTTCTTTAATGAAGGATGACCTGACAACGGATGCTTCATCGCTAAAACGGGAGAATCTGGTATTACCATATTGAACTTTGAAAAATAAATAAATAAATAAATAAAGGTAAATATCAATCTCGTGATCCTGAGCAGATGGTAGTAGGTAATGGTGCACGTCCATAACCCTGCTTAGGCCTACCCCACAAACTCACCTTATTACCTCGCTGATTCAGAACATTTTCGCGCCTTTTGGCCACGAGGGGGCGCTTTGAACATCCAATTGCCGAGGACCAATGGTAATCGATTTTATGAACGGTCTATAGGGATATCCATTTACATGATGTCTAGTTCAGATTAAAGTTTGCTACAATGTTGGTATTTCATGTGATAGAATTTAGGACGAACTTGGAGGGGGAGGGGAGGGGGTGGCGGGAGTTAGCGTTTGGTCAATCCAAATCCAGTATGCAGATTTAAACGTTCGCCTTTTTGTCCGTAATACCACGTGTCCATCTATAAACCGATCAGCGTTACTTTGACGAATCGGTCCTGAACCAAGCATTAGAGAAGAATGATTGGATAACACAGATATAGCTCCAACACTGGACAAGAGGCGCGAAAACGTCGTTCTGAATCAGCGGCGGTGCAAGGAGAGTAAAAGAAAGTCGTAGGGACACACGCTGGTTTATGAGCGTAGTAATGGGAGTGAGAACTGTTACTATTGTGCCCAAAGAGAGTGAGAGTTTTCTCGATGCAGGAAATCCTTGCATCTCAGCCACATTCTCCAGAGAATATATATCTAGACTGACAAAGTAGTTTAGTCGTTCGTCCTCCGAATGACCGACATCAATGCCAACACAATTACAGATGTTATCATGCAAATGTTACAGTTGAAATAGTGAGAAAAAAAACGCTGGGAAAGTGTTCAATAAAACGTTCATTAGCTTTCATATACATACAAATATTCACTCTCAATACGACATCGCACATGTAGCGATTGCCCGCAAGGAATTTCCTATCAATGAATTCAGATCACAGTGGCCAACCGTCCGTTAAAAGAATTTCCGCATAGAGACCTTGCCGGTGTCCATTTTCCAATGTTGACAGTATTGCAAATGAACATTTCCGGTTTTAGCTCTCGTGAAATGGCCCCGTAGTAGTATATAAAAGACGACTAAGGCCACATTTTGCCGGAGGAGATAACTCTTGGGGAAGTCACGGGGAGTTCCGACAGGAGGCACCACCAGCTCAAGAGACCAAAAACTACCTCCAACACAAGAGAGCTCCCCGCAAAGTTCACTATAGTTCCGGCAACCTTTGACCTCGTATTCCTCCGCGGTGATGCGATCTGGTGGTGATGTGGCCTGCTTCCGCGGACCGAAAGTAGTCCCCAGACTTCAAATACGCTGCATGGACCGATTGGGTCGAGTGAGGTGTCAAAGTGAAGCTCTCCTCCAGGGTCATCAATGTAAAATCAGGATTTGTCCCGAAAATATAAAAAGCGGAACACGAACTTTACCACTAAACTAGGGGAAAACCCCTATCAACCCTATCCAAAAGGGGTAATATCGACCCCTCGGGCTTATCGGGGTCTGCTTATCAAGTCATGGGTGGGTGCATGTAAATTGAGGATTTGTTCCCGAAAATATCAAATGCGGAACACGGACTTTACCTCTACAATAGGGGCATGTATTATAATATGAAATAGGCAAAGCTTAGAAGCGAACGCAGATAGAAAATCTGCCTTCTCTTCTGGCTTTACCTATTACATATCAACAGATCAAGTTAGAAAATTCAAATGAAATTTATACTCTGCGAATGCAGTGGGGAAAACAGGGATTTGGATGGGAATAATAATAATAAAATTTATTGCACAATACAATTTCAATTCAATTCATTCATTTACACCCAAACGTCCACTCTGTGATATATGGGGAAAAATACATGGACAACTGTTCGAAACAGCTTTTAAACAAATATACAATTATCACAGTATTACATCTTAACATGGAGTGTCAAGTAAACTTACAATCAGCATAACCAAGTTTGTAGTTAGATACTTTGTAGTACCGGTATATGATGATAAATTGACATATTAACGATGCTGCTGACAGTTCATCTATGAACTCTTTGCCTAAGGAATAAATATTCACAACTGGCCGGAATAAATTATGCAAAAATATGAATTTCCACATATGGTATGATGGCCCTAACATTTTCCATGGGTACCGTAAACTATATATTTTTAGAAAGGTGAGTTGTCTCACCTTTATTATGGGATATAGAAAATTTCTGGTTTTAGGGTTGTCCGAAGTACACCTATAAAGATAGTTCCTAATTGTTTACTCTTTCTCAGACCAAAATAGTTATCCTTCAGTGATTGACATGCTTTGTAGGCCTATATATAGTCACTTAACATGTACTTAATCTCTAATCTGTATTAAATAATACTCTATTAATTGTTTTCTTGTGAGATATCAGATTAATACGCACTAAAGTATGGAAGCCTGCTATGGTCACTCTTCCAAAGATTGACCTCAGCTCAGAGAAATACAGTTCAGGAGGCAACATGTACATGTGTAAAGAGATGCCCTACCATAGCTCTTGAGGCTGTACATGTATCTATGCTGGGTCTAGTTTCTGAAGAATGAAGAGGTCAAGCTAAAACTAGGTCATCACATGGACTGGTGTTAGGAATATATGTACATGTATGTAGTGAAATTAATCAATCAATTGAACTTAAACTTAGAAATAATACTATCTGACATGTCTGAGAACTGAAATATTCTGAGATGGATGCCTTGCCACTTGTGTTCTAATACTTTCATTCAGTGCCAGTACCGGGTGTATGTATAATAGTAGTACCACTACATACGGATCAGCTTGGTATTATGGCCAGTTTTTTATGTGTTTTTGGGGGGGCTTTTTCAAACAAATAGATAATATTTTGAATTGAAAC